>JAYXIM010003278.1:0-65937 GCA_037575425.1 Anastrepha fraterculus
GAAGTAAAAATAGAATTAAAAATGTTGGAAAAACGCAAAGAAGAAAATCGGTACAGAACTGGTTAAAGTTTGAATTCAGCAGCTGAAGGTATTGCCCATCACCAAGTGGTTTTAAGTTGAAAATAACTAAAAAGCAGGAAAGAACTCGAATGCTCCCCTTCCAAGTCAACATTAAGTTCAGCCATAGCGCATATTTTTCTGGGAATATTTGCAACCAATGCCAAAGAAAATGTTGCTGCTAATGGCACTTGATAAAGAACTGACTATAAATAGAATAATAATGTGATTAAAATGGATTTGAAATACATTTTGTATCTTTAATTCGCATGAAAAGCACTTTTAGTCGTTCATATGTCTGCCTGTGACGTGCGTGCATACTTACATACATATCATATATAAGTATAATATATATACCATTAAGTATTGATATTTATGGTATGCAAGAGCATAGATAAATGCGAGATATGTATGTATGTATGTATGTATGTATAGTACATGTACAAGAAGTATGCATGCGTCAAGCGCCAGCGGTAGCCAGCTATTGAGCAGTAGCTCACTTATTAAATCACTGCCTTCGCTCTATACGGATATTTAAAAAAAAATTAATATATAATATAAAACAGTTGTATAACAGTTTTATTTTTCTGAACATATTAACCCCCAAGCTCCTTTGAATATGCAATTTTTAGTAATTTCAAGCAAAATAGAAAAATTAAACCTAAAACGGTTGTATAACAGTTTTTTTTTTGAACATATTAACCGCCTCGCTCCTTTGAATATGGCGATTTTTTGGTAATTTCAAGCAAAATAGAAAAATAAAACATAAAATGGTTGTACTCGTATAACAGTTATATTTTTTTGAACATATTAACACTTCTTTGCACTTTTATTGTTTAAAAATGTTAGCCTCTATCTCCGTTGCATATGGCTATGAAATAGCTGTTATGACAGTTTAGTTTTTTACGTAAAATGAATAAAACAAAACATAAAAAATATGGTTAACAGTGCTTTTCATGTATTAATCATATACCGCTTTTGCATATGAGTATAACAATTTTATTAAATTTTACCTCCTTTTCATATACATATGTAGGTCTTTTTTTAATTTCAAAGAAAAAATATGTGTAAAATATTTGTATAACAGTTTTTTGCGCATACATATGAGCCCTTTACTTCCTCTGCATATGGTTACTTGTAGTCTTTTCGTCAAAACTCGTAAAATAAAACATAATTTAGTTGTATAACAGTTTTAACTTTTCTGAATATGTATATTAATCAGCTCGCTCTTTTGCTTATGGGTTTTTGGCCCTTTCAAGAAAAATAGAAAAATAAAAACATAAAACAGTTGTATAACAGTTTTATTTTATTTTTTGCACATACATATTAATCCTCTATTTCCTCTGCATATGGTTATTTGTTGTCTTTTTGGAAAAACTAGAAAAATATATGATACAATTTTTGTATAACAGTTTTATTTTTTTTAACATATTGCATAGGGGGAAGATGGATGCATATATGTAAGTGTTTTCGGTCATTTCAAGAAAAATAGAAAAATAAAGTATAAAATAGTTGTATAACAAGGAGCTCGGCCAAACACCAAAAAAAAGGTGTACGTGCCAATTATATATATAACAATTTCATTTTGTTGCATATACATATGAACACTTAAACTCCTTTGCATATGGTTATTTGTTGTCCGTTCAGGAAAAATTTATTAATAAAACACAAAAGCTGTATAACATTTTTACGTTTTTTAAACATATAATATTAACGCTTTACCTCTTATGCCAGTGGCTGTTTTTTGTTAATTTCAAGGAAAATAGAAAAGGTAAGTATGAAAAGTTGTATAACAGTTTCATTTGGCACATGTGAACCCTCTACTTCCCTTGCATATTAATATTTTTTGTTAGATGAGAGCGATTAGAAAAATACGACATAAAATAAGTGTATAACAGTTTCAGTTTTGTATATATAAACCCGCTATTTCTTTTGCATTTGGATATTTTTTGTCACTTCAGGGCTGTATATCAGTTTTTTAATATTATAATTCTCTACCTCCTTTGCATGTGTGTATAACAGTTTTATTTTTTGCTACATCTGTTGCATAAGGGTATTTTTTGTCCTTTCTGGGAAAATAGAAGAATAAAGCATCAAACAATTGTTTAACACTTTTATGTTACTAAACATATTAACCATTTTGCTCCTTTTCATGTGAGTATATTTGGTACTTTCAGCAAAAACGGTCGAAAACTCTATATATATACATATATACAATAAAAGGAAATATAAAAACGCTATGAACTATTCCCCAACCTAATACGAGTATTATACGAATGCTTACATATTATTTAATTTTTTTTTTAATTTATTTCTAATAAAAAGTGGAAAAAACGTTGAAATATAATTCTTGCCATGATAGCAACTACTTTTATTATCACTCTTTCCGAGCCTGGTTCTATTTTATTTCAGCTTCTTGAACAACTTCTCATCAGCTTCCAACTATGGTGTTGTATAATTTCTGGTTATACCCCATAAAAGCAGTATATTTATTTTTAGTGCAAATTCATGGGTAAGTAAAGCGGAGTAATCAAACGAATGTTCTGATGCTAAAAAATAAAGTGGAATGAATTTAATTCCTGCATTTCAACTTCAGACCACAAAACTGGAAAGCGTAGAGAATAATGTCTGCATCAAACGATCCATTCGGTTTGCATAACTACCCATTTAATAGTCGTACAAATATACACACACATATGCACACAGCTATACATACATTAGCATATACGTAAAATATTCATATAATTATCCAGCCTTTTTGGTAGTTCCCGGTTCTATTTAGTTATTTTCCATTTGTAGGTTTTGGTTAAGAGTTTACGTCTATTCAACAGTTGCTATTAAAAATCTGCACCTGGCTTCCCGAAGATACACACAAACACATGCATGGCAATTCTCATTATTGACGAGGTTGGTTATCTTTTAATATCCCAAAATGTATGGGCATGGCTAAAAATCGTTGCTGAAGCTTATACGCATTTACATAACGGGTGTTTTTTTGGATGTAACTTATAGTGACCATACTCGCTTTTGGGTCAGTGGTGAGTAAACTAACTGGACGCTTTGGTTAACTCACGAACCTAGGTTGTATTCATGCGTATCCATTATTTCCTATGGTTCCAGGGAGTAACAAAGGGTCACAAAAGGGTATTCGTACGATAGAGCCTGCGTTACTACAAGGTGGGCCATATAGCGTTTGCTTTTTGAACCACCTATTTTTTTGAGAATCGTAACACAGATGACATGTCAAATGTGTTCATAATTTACTTAAAGGTTTGATATTTACGAAATGGGACGCTATACTCTTGAACAAAATTGGGAAATATTGAAACCCTATTTCCAAAGTGGTGAGTATTTTTCTTCTTCCGCGGTTACTGTAAATGGCGAGCGTTACCGTGACATGCTCAACGAGTTTTTGTTTCGAAAAATTGAAGAGGATGACATGGACGACATTTGGTTTCAACAGGATGGTGCAACTTGTCACACTGCCAAAGTTACACTCGAACTTTTAGCTACCGTTTTTGAAAACCGAATAATCAGCCGAAATTCCGATTTGCCGCCCCGGAGCTGTGATATAAGCCCGTTGGACTATTTTTTGTGGGGAGCCGTTAGGGACAAATGGTATGCGAACCATCCAGAGACGATTTATGCTTTAAAACACGAAATGGAAGTTGCCATTCATGAAATTGGAGCCCAAACAATCGAAAATGTGCTCAAAAATTGGGTTGATCGAATGGCCTACTGTAAAGCCAGTCGTGGCAATCATTTGAACGATATTATTTATTATTCATAAATGAAAATGTTGAATCAAAATAAAAAAAAAGTTTGAAAAAATATTGATTAGCTTTTTTTTTATAGCCGATTCAAAAACCAAATTTTACATGCCCCACCCTATATCAAGATGAGCACTACAGGCAACTGATTCAAGACTTTCTGGTTGTCCAAATTAGTATCCATCA
The DNA here is from genome assembly GCA_037575425.1 of Anastrepha fraterculus. Lineage (NCBI taxonomy): Eukaryota > Metazoa > Arthropoda > Insecta > Diptera > Tephritidae > Anastrepha > Anastrepha fraterculus. Next base: position 4,014 of record JAYXIM010003278.1, read on the forward strand.
CCTAAGCGCTCAAGTTTCCATACAACACAATGAAAAATTATGTTCCTATGACAGACGGATCTACCTAAGTTATATACAGTTAGAAGGCCGCAAAAAGAGAGTTTTCCAGAATTTTTTCTGAAACAACTTTTAAATTTATTGATCCAAAAATTTCTACACATATTATGTTATCTTTTAACTGTATTTTAAGACTTAGTATTAGTAAAAATATTGATTTGGAAAGGAGCTACAGCTGATCTCCGGAAGCTGCTCTTAAAAAAGACGTTTTGCGTTGACCTCTATATCTCTGAACTGGATTCTCTGAAAAAATAAAAAACCAAACAGATTTCGTTAAAGTAATGTTAAATCTAGTAATTAGTCGAAGAAATAAGAAAAATTAATTTTTTTTGACAAAATGACTGTTTCTCAAAAGAAAAAATTGATATTTGACTAAAAATTTCGACCTTAAGGGGACCGTCCAGATCATGCGCCAAAAAAAAAACAATTTTTGGGAATTATTTTTGAGTACGTAATAAAAGATACAGATATAGATATTGTTAGATATAATAAATAAAGTATTAAATTGTGTAAAAAAAATATTTTTTATTCATTTTATTGCATTTTAATGTGGTGGCCGCGCGTAAACGCCTTAAAATCGAAGTGCAAAACGGTACCAAGCAGATCTCGGGAACGGCTTGTCTGAAACAAAAAAATCAAAATGGGTTAGATTCAGTATAACAAATACTAGTTAATTCACCTTTAAAAATCAATATTTATCGAAAAATATCAAAATGGCGGACAAAAATTAAAAAAAATGCACTTATTTTCGCTGTTTTTTTAAATAAACAATTAGTAACAATGCACAATTTTTTTTAGGTGGACTACCTAGTATGTGTAGATTATGTGCTTTAAATTTCAAAAGAATCGGTCTAACAGTTTTTGTAAACCCCTTGGTACCGTTTTTAAAACGTTGTTTTGAGAAAAACGCGTTTAAAGTTTTTTTGTAAATATAAAAAGTGCTTCTAGGTAGTAATGTTCAGGTAAGAAAAAAATATATTTACACTACTCCGAACTCTCTGAAATTTAAACACAATATTTCTACATACATATACTTTCGAAAGATGAACCGAATATGTATATGGCCAAAGGCTGTCATTCCGGAAGAATTCAGTTTTGTTTTATAAAGGGTGGTTAAGTTTTAAGGGCCGGTGTTGATTTTGAATAAAATACAATTTTTTTTGAAAATTATTATCATTTCTCTTTATTATGATAATATTGGTATGGCTGAATTACGTATGGAACAAAATATCGGCCAAATGGATGCCGCGGTCTCGGTGGCACACCTCCATCCGATGGTCCAAATTTTCGATACCGCTGAGGCATAATTGAGGTTCTATGCCATTAATGTGTCGAATTATCTCATCCTTTAGCTCTTGAATTGTTACTGGCTTATCGACGTACACCTTTTCGTTCAAATAATCCCAAAGAAAGAAGTACAACGGTGGCAAATCACATGATCTTGGCAGCTAATTGACATCGCCGCGACGTGAGATTATTCGGCCATCAAATTTTTCGCGCAAAAGAGCCATTGTTTCGTTAGCTGTGTGACAAGTGGCACCGTCCTGTTCGTTATCATCTCACGATAGCGAACACTATTCACAGTAATTGCCTGACCGGTCTCATTTTGGAAAAAATACGGCCCAATGATGCCGCCGGCCCATAAACCGCACCAAACAGTCACTCTTTGTGGGTGCATTGGTTTTTCGGCCATCACTCTTGGATTATCATTCGCCCAAATGCGGCAATTCAGCTTATTGACGAATCCACTGAGGTGAAAATGTGCCTCTTCACTGAAGATGATTTTCTTCACGAAGTGCGCGATATGCATTCTGATTTGAACGCCCATTTTCATAATAAGCCTGAATAACTTTAACTCGTTGCTCGATTGCGTACCTTTCCATGGTTAAATTGAATTAGTCTGAGATTGAAAAATATCAAATGAAATGCAGACAAAAGTTGACGTTTAGGTGTGGTTTACTTTCAACATCGGCCCTCAAAATTTAACCACCCTTTAAATGGAGAAAATGGACATCACCGTCGGTAATAAAAATCATTAAAAATCAATTAGAAATTTGAGGTATTTCAAATTTGCATTAATTATACTAATATTTGATGGGCTATAAAACTGCATACTAAATTAATTTATATATAATATTTTTTTTTTTATTTTTTTTAAATTCCTCACATTTTTATAAATATTGAATAACGATTACAACTTGAAAAATATTTAAGAAAACTAAAAAAAAAAAAGTTGTCAAGACTAATCAAAATTTCACGGTGCTATAGTGTTTTCGCGGTATGTATGTAGATATCTGTAGTGAGGGTTTGAAAAGGTAATAGCGGTTATGCTGAAAAAAATATATAAGTAGGTACAATAATGAGCGGACTGGATAGTTTATACAAGACGCAAATAGCCATATCAACCAAATTGTATAAACACATAAAAACATAACTATTTATATTTTTGTATAGGCGGTAGACTCCCACCCTCCTGAACCGATTGAACTGCTTCAAGGGGACAGATACAAGGGGATGGCATACAATTTATTTATACATTAAAATAATATAACAATTTTTATTTTATTTTAATCATTTAAAATGTCGGGCATTATAGCATCGACGTCAGTGACCTGAATACAAAAAATACAATACTATTAATGTCATAATTTCTATATGAGTTAAACAAAAATCGAAAAAAAATTCGCGGAATAAAATGCTTAAAAAAAAATTAATTAAACAAAAACGGGAAAAAAATTCGCGGAATAAAATGCTTAAAAAAATGCATTTTGGGGCGTATTTTCCTACTATTTTTGCTTCGAAAAAATTATTTTTTCAAAAAAAAATTTCGAAAACTTGTAAATTCACATAGAAAGTAATATCATAAAAAAGATGTGTGCAAAATTTCAGAGAGATCGGTCAATAACTTTTCGAGTTATCGTGTACGCCAATTCGAAAAATATAGTTTTAAGAAAAACGCGTCTAAAGTTTGAATACAACGTAACTATACCTCTCACAGCGCTCGAACGCAAAGAAAAGAGTCGTAACGGTTGACGATCTACAAATATAAGAAATACTAAAATTAAGTTCTAAAATTTTTTTTTCACATATGCTTGAAGGATTATATTAACATTTTATGAAAAAAAAAATTTTTTTTCGAAATTTTTCATTTATCTGTCCCCTGAAAAAACCCATATCAAACAATATTAAAAACTGTATGAGTTATCATGCAGATCGTGCCGGAAAAAGTAGTTTTGCTCGAGGTCGCGCGCATTTAAAACAAGAACTTAAGATGAATTTTTCAATTTATTTTGTTAACTTATCTCTAATCTCCGATTCCAGCTTCAAATTGTATGCCTTTCTGGTCAGTAATCAATTTTTGTTATTTATTTTTTTTCCAGTCGACGAGATGTGCTGGCCTCTTTGTTGCTTTCATAGCCTGTGCGCACCAAACTCTCGTCGTGCAGTTACATTTTCAACCATAACTTTGTATCTATGAGGAATTGTTACAATCGATTTCCATGCCTAAAACTAAACTGAAACTAAAACTACGTCTAAAACTATAAAGAATAATAATTTGTAAAAAAAAATCGATTTTTTGAAAATTCTGGACGTATGTAACCCCTTAATCTCAAATTCGCGTTGTATTTTCAGATTGAAGTATTTCGGAAATCGAAGCAACCAGAGTAATTTTGCCACCTAATTTGGATTCAGCATAACGAAAGTCATTGGAAAGTATACTCTGATGTCTGCTAAAATATTTCCGCTTAATACTTTCGGCCAGTGTTATTCATTTACATTAAATGCCACATCATTTACATGCAAATAAAGCCAAACTAATGTTAATTTCATTGATTGATTTTATAATTTAGCGAAAAAAAATTTTTTTTTTTAAATCCGCACTTCTGCAAAAAACACCCATTACATATCCATCCATACGCATAAAGTAAACCCGCCATGCAAGAATGATTCCTGCTGTTCGCTTTCTTTCACTTATCTGGCATTTCTTTCAGCACACCACTACCAACACCATTGCCATCGCCAGCGCCATAAAATGTTTTATTTTTTGCTTCATTCTTTTCATTTCAATTTTATGCCGCACTTAATCATTTGTTGGTATTTTGTGTTTTGTGTTTTCAGTTGGCTTTCGTCGGTCAATGCAACAAGTCGCAGCAACATTTCATTGAGGGGACGTGCTCGTGCGTGTGTGTTTTCAAATGTGCAAGTTGCAAGTTGCAAGTGCGGCAAAATTTTCTTTTTTCTTCGAATTTCTATTGGTGTTTAGAAACTACACACACACACATTCAACATATCGATTTATATGAAAGGTGTGTGAACGGCGTTTATAGCGCAAAGTAAGAAGGTCAAGAAGCGGTGAAAACCCAGTCAAACAAAGAAAATACAAAGAGATGCGAGTTCGCACATGAAGAGTGCTTTAAAAATTTCTTTGTTTGTTTATTTATTTATTTTGCATTCTGCCGTTGATTTACGGCTTGCTGTGAAGTACTTTGGAACATGTAAACGCATATTTAGACATCTACGCGTGTGTGCTTGTATTTGTATTGCATTAAGATGCTAATGTGTGCATACAAAGTGGGTTCATTCAACTGCAACGAGTTAGCATGTCACTATACTGTAAAATTCGAAATTTCGCCGACAACAACAATAATTGATGGTTTCATTTGTAGTACAATGCGCTACACGTACACATACGTACATATGTATGGATGTAGGTATGTTAGTGGATATTATCATGAAAAACGTTTATAAAACAGGTCAGACCTGGCATGAATTGTTAATGAGTGACACAAACTCAACTAAATTTTTAGTTTCAGCGATTGTTCGCTTCCTTTTTTTCTTGATTCCTGACATTTTTTAGTGCATTCTATTGCTATTTGGGGCAAATAAAAATGGAAATTTATTCTAGAAGAAATTATCGAAAAATTATGAAAAGTCGAGAATGCAGTTGCACTGAAAATTAATGGGTGAGACTAACAGGATGGCATGAAAATAAGGTTTAGAATTAAGTTACAGCATTCAGAAAATTGAAATTAGGTTACAAATATTTTTATATATTTTTAATTTTTAATTTTATTTTTTATTTTTTTAATTTTATTTTTATATTTTTTTAATGAAATTGTTTATTGAAACTTTTTTATACTGATTTATTTGTTATTATTACATATAATAAATTTCACCACACATTCATATAACAAACAAGAAACAATTTTATGCAAGGATGGTAGATTACTAGGTTTGACCAATAACATTGGTGAAAAACAAAATTTCGAAAGCAACTTCGGCTGCCACGTCACGGGAGTATTCGCCATCTGAAATCTGCACGTTAATTTCACTTATATTCACGTTCAATCTGTCGTTGTTCAGACGGCAACGAAGTGGCATTGTGTTAATTTTTTTCGTATATCACTAACACATTCTTAGGTTTTTTCGTAAACAAACCTATTAGTAGCTCCGAACCTATAACGTCAGCCCATCTGCTGATTCTGTCAAATTCGCTGAGCGCCGACTTACGGTCTGATATTGACCACACCATTAAAAATCTTTATCATTTTATGCAAGGCGGGGATACGTGACTCCGCGAGAGGCAGTTTTTGCAGGGCACTACTTCAAGGTGAGCGTGAGAGACACTGGAATTTTTATTACAAAAAAGTAAATGAAGATTTTATTATAGTTTGATAAATTACACCATAGGACAAAATCAGAATTTTTTTCTGGATATTAAACAAAACCATATTTTTTTAAGGGACTGAATCTCAACACTATTTCTACCAAAGGTGTCAAAGAGGCACCTTTAAAATGTTACCTTAATATTCTCTGACTATAATTGATTGACATTCTCTCAATTCATGTTTTGACTTTTTATATAAGAACTCTTCAGTTTATTTGGTAGAACAATTTTCATTCAGCTGATTCTATCCTTATTGTTTCTGATACCTATTGACACCTCAACCATTTTACAACATTTTCAAATTTAAAATAAACTTAATATTAAAAGTAGTGGCAACACCATTTTATTTCTAACTTTTAGGGAACTTTACGTCATAAGTCTAGGAAAATAGGGCAATTTCCGTTAAAACTGTAGAAAATCAAGAAATTTTCGTTAAAATTTTGATATTCGGTTGCTATTAGCAACATTGCATTTTACTGCAGATCATTGAAGTGATAAGTTCTAGAAATAATTGTATAACGTAATTTTTGGGTTTTTCTAGTGTTTTTCCAGTGACTTTAATTCAGATATATTGTCATCTAAAATGTCTTGAAATTATAATTCCAAATTTGTAAAGAGGAGCGTCTACAACTTTAGTTAGTTTATTTATTCTAATTTTATATAATCCCAAGGAAGTACGGAATTTAAAAAATTAGAGAGCTATTGCAGGAAATAAATAACATAAATGAAAAATGTTCGCAGATTGATGAAGGCCCACAATCTGAAAGACCTGATTTGTCTGAACTTCTCGAAAGTGACTGTGAAATCTATAGCGAATATGAAAATGAGTCGTTTTATTGGTCACGCTAGTCTATTATTGCGATAAACTCAGTTAATCTGGATGAGGACTGACTACATCGTCAAGACGGTAACTTTCAATAGGAATTTTGCCACTAGGGAAGAATGGAATAAGGGATTCTCACTAAACAATTTCGACACTACAGTCTATACAGATGGCAGTAAAATAGATTGTGGTGTTGGAGCTGGTATACCTATACATATATTCTCATAGACTTGAATTGAAAAATCTGTGCGTCTCCCTAATACCAGCAGTGTCTTCCAGGCGGATATACATGCAATTGGGGAAGCCTGTAGGCTACTAATCACGGATTTCTCTTTTATGGACAATATCACTATTCTTTCGGATAGCCAAGCTGCAATTCAGGCACTGGATTCGGCGACAACAACCTCTAAACTGGTGGAGCAAAGTAGGAATAGCCTTACCACCTTGAGTGAAAACCATAAAGTAACCTTAATTTGGGTCTCTGACACCGGAACATAGAAGGTAACGAAAAAGCAGATGAACTGGCAAGAGGGGGATGTGCCATGAATAACGTTCTTGCAGTACCGGTATTCACACCAATAGGTGCAGTCAAGAGTACAATACAATTTCCCAAATTAATCTGTGAATCGCAGATTGTAGATGGAGAGACCAGACGAAATGCAAAATTAGCAGGACGTTATGGCCCACCTACAACCTCAAGCAATCGTCGACATTGATAAACATGAAACGACGGGACGCCTGGAGACTAACGGCAGTCATAACTGGCTTCTGGTCTATGGGAGAACAAGCCGCCAAAATGGGCATCCCTCACAACACATACTGTCATAGTTAGTTGTAAACAACCGGAGAAAAAGGAAACAATCTTCCATTTCCTCTGCGAATGCCCTGCCCTATGGAAGGACAGAATGTTAACCCTGGGCAAACCGCTGTTCGAGAGTCTCGAGCAACTGTCTGTCTTAGACGTCAACAGCCTAATAAGGTTCCTAAACCGCACAGACTGGATATAGTCTTGCTGGAAATAACTGTTAAACAAGTGGAGCGCTAATTGGATTCTGGATGAATCACCACTCTAACCAACCAACTAACCAACCAAGGAACAGAAAAATAATGAGGTTGATAAAGGAAGTTTATTAAGTGAAAATTTTGCAATGTATAGCTATTTTGTAATGATAATACAAAATATCTATATATGAAATTATTATTTCCGCAGTTACTATCGAAGTTTGATATTGGATGTTTAAAAAAAATTTTTTTTTTTTGTTTTTAATTATCTTTTCTACAAATTTAAACTAAATATTCTACGACTTACAGTATTGGCGACAGATGCCTTCAGCTGGGTAAAAAAAATATTTTTCTTCATTGCATCGAAATAACTAAAACACTCAAAATAATGGTGTGGCCCACCTTTTCCTCTTATTTAAAAGGTATATAACTTTTCTTATACAAACTTATATTATAAGAGGTCAAAACTCAAATTCAAAATTTTTTGAAATACAGAGAGATGTTAGTAAAACAATATTTTTGGAAAATTTCTGGTCGTTTTCACTCAAAAACAAATAATTTTCTCAATTGAGTTGTAGAAATACAGCGCCAACTATTACTTTCTTGTACTACTTGCACCTCCTTGATAGATAACCAAATACTCAATATTATAAAAATAAAATACATTCTAAAAACATAAATAATATAAATAAGAGATAAATAATAATATGTGGAAGGTTTATTTTTCTAACATTACAGAAAAGAAATTTGTTCACCAAAAAATTAAAAAAATAATAATTTACAAAAAAAAAAATTAAAGTAAAAAGTATATTTTATTCTAAAAAATTATAAAAAAAAATTATTTTAAAAAATATTAAAAAAGCGAATATATTTCACTTTAAAAAACTCTATATAAAAGTTTTCAACATTGAACAAATATCAAAATTACAGAGTTTTGCTCAAAACATCTCTTTTTCTTTTGATTATACTCGTGCCTATAAATAAACCAATTTTCAGAAAAATCGACGACAAAGTCCAAAGTTCTTTGTTCACTTGGCATGGAATAGCTCCCAAGCGGCAAAGCAAAACTGATTTGTAAGTCATGCGGACTGTGCCTTACATATCGATTGGGCTTGAGCAGGACCACTGTAGTGTATAAAAATAGCCTAAATAAAAGTTACACTTACATATATATGAAATTTAAATTTATGAAACAGCTTATACTTCGTCTAGCCATTTCTATCAGCCTTCAATTAAAATACCAATAATTGTCCTACAGCTGCACAGAACTGCGGGCAATTAAAATCATTTTTCACTTATTTTTAGGGGAGACAGTATCGGCAGCTGCTAGAAAATTTTCAGCGGTAATAATGTTCCAGTTACAAAAAGTTGCGTAGAACATGAAAAAATTTCTGTAAAATTTTGAGAATTCCTGAACTTGAAAATATTAGATAGCAAAAGTGTGCTTCAGAAGTGAAGTGCCCTTTCTGCCAGTGAAATTCGACTACGATTTGGGAAGTAAAATCACTAATTCTAAAGTGAATTTGAATTTAAAAAAATGCATTTATTTTTTCTAATTTTAATTTTAAATTTTAATAAATTAATTAATTTATTTTTTTTTAATTTGGAAAAAAAAAATATTTAATTATTTAATTTTAAAATTTAAGTTTAAATTTACTTATTTATTTATTTTTGAAACAGTGGAAACATTTCAATTTTGAAAAAAATTATTTATTTATTAAATTTTAATTTTACATTTTAATTTATTTATTTTATTTTATTAGTTTTTACTGACTAAATAACTTAAAGCTAGAATTTACAAAAAAAGTAGATTATAAAAAAATAGTATCTCTAATAAATTGACAAACAAAACAATTATTATATTTTACATAGCAAAGAGAGCAAATAATCTTAAGATGTTGACAGAATTTGAGATCTCGGTGAATGCGTTGAGTGCATTGATAGTTCTCGTTAATCAATAGCCTAAATCTGATTCAAGAAAACGTCCAACAGCTACAAAGAAAAAGTCCTCATTCTCAAGGCAGGATAGACGTATTGGGTCGTAAATAAATCCCATGATAGCCATATGCTTACCAAAGGCATTGTGCCCTGTAATTACACCCACCAGTACTCTCAGGTCCATTCCAATAAGTTTGGAAAAAAAAATCTCTAATTTCGTGTTTGATTCTTTCACAAAGCAGTTGGCTACTCCGCAGGAGCCCAAGCCAAACCAACGCCTTCTGTAGGTAGGATGAAGTCGTCGATCCATAGCTGAATCGATGCAGAAGCGACACCTAGAAAGTCTCCAGGGCTCAATGGTATGCTTGAAGAGCCTTCATTAGCCAGTTTATCAGCCAACTCATCCTCTGTAATTCCGTGTCCAGGCACCCAAATAAGACAAACTTTGTTGTGTTTTGCAACACTGTTCAGTGTCCGTTAAGAATAGCGTAACCATCTGTCCCGTAGCAGAGGAGCACTTAATGTCTTCGTCTAAGTACCATCTGGTTCCATCAGCTGTTTTGGATCCATCGGTGTAGAAAATGTGCTGAAATTCCGTTAATAGGTTCTCTGGACTTAACCATTGGTCTCTATATGAGATCAAAGTAGCATACTTTCTACCGAAGCTAACGTAAGGCACCCAATTGTCCGCTGGCATCGACAACAGTGTGTACCGCTCAGACAACTGACGGCCTATCTGAGAGTGGCCAGTGTTTTCTTATATATCTTCCAAATAGGTAACTCAAAGCTTATTTTGTCTTATTTGATTTAATGCCCCGGTGACTCTGCGGTTGTAACCCAATTACTAGAATTAACTCTCCATCAGCATAAGCAACTACCATCGCTCCCTTTGGTTTGCTCTAACTGTACTAAATTAATTATGGAAAGCCCTAAAAGAGAATGATTCATCTCATGAAAAGCCGTCAAAGTGGTTAACTATTGCTAACTCACAGCACACATACATACACGCATAGAAACATTTAACTTTGTGTATATAAAATATGTAAATCAATCAAATTTTTATCGATGCCCCGACGATAGCGCCGACTATTGAGTTATTTCCATTGCAAAACTATTTATTTCAGCTAACTACTTTATATTCTGACTATGCGCCCAATCGGGGCACAAATGCAATTTCTCGAGCCCCTAGTGTGCCTAATTAGCCTATATAAGACTCTGAATAATCCTCTGCCGGCCAGCGAAAGTTCAGTGCGAATCAGAACAATCAGGCAGAATATTTTAAAAGGCGCAGTTTTGTAAGTAAGTTTTGATTTCGAAGCGAAATGACGCAACGAATTGGTATTCGTTTAAAAATTTTGGGCTCACCATTTGCCTTCAAAATATATGTACTCGTATACACGCATACACATACAAACATATACGCTTACATATGCACATTTCACTCGCGATAGAAATAAAGCACAACTTTCTCAGTACCAAAGTTCAGCTGTACATACATACATATATACAAGCATACATACATACGTACGTACATATCGAGGCGTGCATGCACATAATTTAACGCTTGACGAATTATGCGCCATTTGTTCGCTTTCCACGGAGCAGCGATTAAAAGTATTTTAAAAGCTGATTGGCTTTTTAAGTCGCAAATAAATTTTCCCCGCATTTGTCCTTACACCATTCCTGCTTGCCTTTCCATTTCGTGGCGTGCAAAGCGTAAATTTTCTGCGTTTCCAACAAAAGCAAGATATGGAAACGCACACATACGTACATGCGTGTATACACATACGCAAAAGCATATGCACTTGTGTGTGTAGGCGAGTATTGTTTACTATTTAGCGATAAAAGCGAAAAGCCGATGCGCAAAAGCAATTCCCGCCAAGTATTTTCAAAATAATAATTTTACAAGCGTGATGATTATCATCATTTAATTGTCATAATTCAATTCAAATTCCAGTCCACTTTGCTTACCACTACAACGACGCACACACACGCGGACATGTATTCGCCTTTATTGCAAAAAAGCAAGAAACTATCACAAAAGCAAATTTGAGAGCCTTTTTTGAATACATCAAACTGTAGGTGAGTGAGTGGATTGATGGGTGTAGACAATTTGCATCGCTTGTTGCATGCAACAACGTTTCCGCCAAAAGCATAATAACAAACCGAACCAATGCAGCAGCAACAAAAGCAACCGGCAAAATTGGGCGCACAAATACTCGTTACTTACTACCACCCAGTTACGATTATGAATGTGTGGGTATGTGAGCTTACTCACGTTAAAAAGCCGGCTAGTCCATAATGTTATTGTACTTATATATGCATATGTATGTACATTGGGTCAGCTGAGAGAGCGCTCATGTTTGGTTTGAAAATTTGAGTGAATCTGCTCTTACGGCAGTTCGTACAGTGCATGCGAGTAGTTAGTTCTAGTTAAGAAAGGTTTTAAAATCAACTTAAACTAAAATAAAAAATAGTTTAAAAAAACTAAAAAACACGCTTTTATTGCTAATCGAACTAAAAAGTAGAAAATAAATTTTAATGACAAAGAGACCTATAATGAAGTAATAGCAAATCGAACGATCAGTCATAGTCAACTACCTCAGAACAGAATTATAACAAAAATTAAGATACAAATAGAGTAATTCAAATTAGAGTTAAAAGCGTGGGATGCTTGATATAGTAAATATTACAATCATTCTATTGGCAACTACCTATGTACAGAGGGTTATGAAAGTGAAGCAAAATGCATCCCACGCTTTTAACTCTAATTTGAATTACTCTATTTGTATCTTAATTTTTGTTATAATTCTGTTCTGAGGTAGTTGACTATGACTGATCGTTCGATTTGCTATTACTTCATTATAGGTCTCTTTGTCATTAAAATTTATTTTCTACTTTTTAGTTCGATTAGCAATAAAAGCGTGTTTTTTAGTTTTTTTAAACTATTTTTTATGAATGAAAATTATTGTTATCATTGCAGTCAGTGAATAAATGATTCGATATATTCGTGTTATATTTAATTCCTTTCTTATCGACTGTCAGTCTAAAGCTATGCAGTTATCGGCCGTGATAAAGAAGTAATCGGGATGAAGAACTTATTTCGTGGAGGGAGCTTGAGAAACTGATTTACAAGAATGAAAAAAGATTTTTCATTTTACAACCAAATTCACCTTACTTTTTGCCCACAGGTAAAAAAAAGAAAATATTAATCCTGGCAATCCTAATAAGGATAATGGAAAACTTTTATCAAATTATTGCATTGTCATCGGTCCTTGATAGGTGTGCAAAATTTCAAGTCGATCAGATGTTTAGAAGCCAGTGAAAATTAAGCTCAAAGATTCCGTTACATACATACATACATACATACATACATACAACCCGACCTAATAAAAGTGTGTTAAAAAAAAGATTCAAAGATTCAAATTCACCTTACTTTTTGCCCACAGGTAAAAAAGAAAATATTAATCCTGGCAATCCCAATAAGGATAATGGAAAACTTTTATCAAATTATTGCATTGTCATCGGTCCTTGATAGGTGTGCAAAATTTCAAGTCGATCAGATGTTTAGAAGCCAGTGAAAATTAAGCTCAAAGATTCCGTTACATACATACATACATACATACATGCATACATACATACATACATACAACCCGACCTAATAAAAGTGTGTTAAAAAAGATTCAAAGATTCAAATTCACCTTAATTTTTGCCCACAGTTAAAAAATGAAAATATTAATCCTGGCAATCCCAATAAGGATAATGGAAAACTTTTATCAAATTATTGCATTGTCATCGGTCCTTGATAGGTGTGCAAAATTTCAAGTCGATCAGATGTTTAGAAGCCAGTGAAAATTAAGCTCAAAGATTCCGTTACATACATACATACATACATACATACATACAACCCGACCTAATAAAAGTGTGTTAAAAAAAAGATTCAAAGATTCAAATTCACCTTACTTTTTGCCCACAGGTAAAAAAGAAAATATTAATCCTGGCAATCCCAATAAGGATAATGGAAAACTTTTATCAAATTATTGCATTGTCATCGGTCCTTGATAGGTGTGCAAAATTTCAAGTCGATCAGATGTTTAGAAGCCAGTGAAAATTAAGCTCAAAGATTCCGTTACATACATACATACATACATACATGCATACATACATACATACATACAACCCGACCTAATAAAAGTGTGTTAAAAAAGATTCAAAGATTCAAATTCACCTTAATTTTTGCCCACAGTTAAAAAATGAAAATATTAATCCTGGCAATCCCAATAAGGATAATGGAAAACTTTTATCAAATTATTGCATTGTCATCGGTCCTTGATAGGTGTGCAAAATTTCAAGTCGATCAGATGTTTAGAAGCCAGTGAAAATTAAGCTCAAAGATTCCGTTACATACATACATACATACATACATACATACAACCCGACCTAATAAAAGTGTGTTAAAAAAAAGATTCAAAGATTCAAATTCACCTTACTTTTTGCCCACAGGTAAAAAAGAAAATATTAATCCTGGCAATCCCAATAAGGATAATGGAAAACTTTTATCAAATTATTGCATTGTCATCGGTCCTTGATAGGTGTGCAAAATTTCAAGTCGATCAGATGTTTAGAAGCCAGTGAAAATTAAGCTCAAAGATTCCGTTACATACATACATACATACATACATGCATACATACATACATACATACAACCCGACCTAATAAAAGTGTGTTAAAAAAGATTCAAAGATTCAAATTCACCTTAATTTTTGCCCACAGTTAAAAAATGAAAATATTAATCCTGGCAATCCCAATAAGGATAATGGAAAACTTTTATCAAATTATTGCATTGTCATCGGTCCTTGATAGGTGTGCAAAATTTCAAGTCGATCAGATGTTTAGAAGCCAGTGAAAATTAAGCTCAAAGATTCCGTTACATACATACATACATACATACATACATACAACCCGACCTAATAAAAGTGTGTTAAAAAAAAGATTCAAAGATTCAAATTCACCTTACTTTTTGCCCACAGGTAAAAAAGAAAATATTAATCCTGGCAATCCCAATAAGGATAATGGAAAACTTTTATCAAATTATTGCATTGTCATCGGTCCTTGATAGGTGTGCAAAATTTCAAGTCGATCAGATGTTTAGAAGCCAGTGAAAATTAAGCTCAAAGATTCCGTTACATACATACATACATACATACATGCATACATACATACATACATACAACCCGACCTAATAAAAGTGTGTTAAAAAAGATTCAAAGATTCAAATTCACCTTAATTTTTGCCCACAGTTAAAAAATGAAAATATTAATCCTGGCAATCCCAATAAGGATAATGGAAAACTTTTATCAAATTATTGCATTGTCATCGGTCCTTGATAGGTGTGCAAAATTTCAAGTCGATCAGATGTTTAGAAGCCAGTGAAAATTAAGCTCAAAGATTCCGTTACATACATACATACATACATACATACATACAACCCGACCTAATAAAAGTGTGTTAATAAATAAAAGGAATATGGAATAAAGAATATACAAAATAAAATATAAAATACAAAATATAAAATATAAAATATAAAATATAAAATATAAAATATAAAATATAAAATATAAAATATAAAGTATAAAATATAAAATATAAAATATAAAATATAAAATATAAAATATAAAATATAAAATATAAAATATAAAATATAAAATATAAAATATAAAATACTAGCAAACCCGGCCCCCTTCGCTGGGCACACTAAAATAGAATAGATATGGTTTAGAACAGAAAATATATGGTTTTCATATTATTTATTTCTTTATTCTTTATTCAAGCGCTTTGGCATAAACAATATTTTTTGTTTTTCTATTTGTTTTTGAGTAAATATAAAATATAAATTGAAAATCAGGAAAAAAGAAGATTGTTTTTAAATTTCAAATCAACGCATATGAATAAACAATCGTCTTTTTCCTGATCACCCATGAATTTTTCGTTTCAATTTATATGTTTTATTAAGCATTGGAGCTTTTTTAACCATTATCCATTTATATTTTTCAAAAAAAAAAAAACGAAAAAAATTGTTTTTTCCACGAACACATAATTTCTTTCGGATTTCACATTAAATTCTCAAATTTCGTAAGAAATTATTCACTGTTCCAAAATCCACTCCAAAAAAATTCACAAACAATTTTTACATGTTGCACTTACGTTTTTTCCTTATGGCATCCAAATCAGAAAGAAATATTGACACATTGTAATTCACACTGTCAATTTGACAGTTCAGTTCCGCCCCAAGCGTTAAAAAAGTAAGCGACATTATGGCTGGCTCAAAAGAACGCTGTACCCGTTGCCACTGCTCCGAATTACAACCAAACTTTACGAAACCCATTTTCAATACTTACTTAACAATGTGCGTAAGTTTGGTTTAATTCGGTGCAAAGACACGGCGGGTCCACGTTTTGGCATATATTTCGAGACCCTAGTCATCAATAGGTATGAAAATTACCCCGTATTAAAGCACTTATCAACAGCTTTCATTTGATACCCATATTGTACATACACAACCAAAGGTTACCCGGGTCCACGTTTTGACCTATATCTCGAGACCCCAGTCACGTAGCGGCATGAAAAATACTCTGTACTAAGGCATTCACCAACAGCTTCAATTTGATATCCATTCTAGGCTCCACGTTTGGGTCTCTATCTCGAGACCCTAGTCATCAATAGGTATGAAAATTACCCCGCATTAAAGCACTTATCAACAGCTTTCATTTGATACCCATATTGTACATACACAACCAAAGGTTGCCCTGGTCCACGTTTTGACCTATATCTCGAGACCCCAGTCACGGAGCGGCATGAAAAATACTCTGTACTAAAGCATTCACCAACAGCTTCAATTTGATATCCATATTGTACAAACACATTCTAGGCTCCACGTTTTGGTCTCTATCTCGAGACCCTAGTCACGGAGCGGCATGAAAAATACTCTGAACTAAAGCATTCACCAACAGCTTCCATTTGATATCCATATTGTACATGCACATCCGAGGGTTACCCGGGTCCACGTTTTGACCTATATCTCGAGCCCTATCCACCAATAGGTATCCAAACTATACAGAAACCATCCTCAATACCTTCTTAACAATATGTGTAAGTTTGGTTTAATTCGGTGCAGACACGACCGGTTAGCGAACACACACAAAAAGTTGACTTTATTTTATATATAAGATTTTTTTCAGGTTGTGTCCGAAAAATCCAAATATCTTACGGAACCCTATTTTTTCCAAAATAAAATGTAATCCATGTTACTCTTGGATAATGTAGTTTTCGAATGGTGAAAGAATTTTTAAAATCGGTCCAGTAGTTTTTGAGCCTATTCATTACAACCAAACAAACAAACAAACAAACAAACAAACAAACAAACAAACAAAGTTTTCCTCTTTATAATATTAGTATAGATAAAATATAAAATATAAAATATAAAATATAAAATATAAAATATAAAATATAAAATATAAAATATAAAATATAAAATATAAAATATAAAATATAAAATATAAAATATAAAATATAAAATGCAGAAAAATATAATTTTTTTTTATATGGAAGAAAACACCAACACCATAAGCAAAAAAGAAATTTTTAAAAATAAACACAATTTTTGAGTCACTTCAAACTCGCGCTTTAATATATGAAAATTTAATCGATAATAACTCTGCATACTGAAGTTTCTCTAAAAATTCTGATTAAAATGTTTGAAATTTTTTTTTTAATTTTCCTTAAATATACCTAAAATGTCAAACTTCAATTTATATAGTTTTTGTGGTTTTTGTGTGTACAATAAACCATATTTTCATACAAAAAATTATTCAACTTAAATGAGAAACAAAAATGTACATTATCAAAACTTTTTAATGAGTCCCTGTGCTGTAGTTATAAATGACCCCAAAAGGCATAAGAAGTTTTTTAATGGTAAAAATATACTTGACGGCTTGGCATCCCCTGCCGATGGCAACCGCCATTCGAAAGAACGTCTTTCAATAATTTGATATCTTTTTTCCGCAATGGGCTCCAAAGTTGTGCCCACCGAATGTTAGGCACTGGGCGTTCGTCGTTGAGCTTAATTTTCGAGTACCGTCAAATTAATTACGAGGGAGATTCAAACCCGTGTTAAAAACAAAGACGCCATTTTTTTTCAAAAAAAAAATTTTTTTTTTCAACATAAACCCTTTTAGCATGATAGCAACGCTCCGGTCATTTTTAATCCCTCAAAAAATAGGATTTTTCGAACTCTCGGCGATGACTTCCTCGTTTGAACTAAATTTTTTCCCCCGCGAGCCATTTCTTCAAGTTAGGTAACAAGAGCCCGACTGGTGCATACGGCAGCGATTCATAACGCAATTCAGACAACTCCGGATGAAAATGCTGATGCGTTATCGTGATGAAACAGCACCTTCTTTTTCGCCAAATGCGGTCATGTCTCCTTGATATTGTCCAGTGATCGTTCCGTTTTTTCTTACCCCGTTCGCATCACAAAAAATCGTCGCCATGACTTTTCCGGTCGATGGGACTGCCTTCGCCTTCTTTGGAGCAGATTCACTGGAAGAAATCCACTCTTTTGATTTTTGCTTAGTATCTGGTGTGTAATGATGATTTCAGATTTCATCAACGGTGACAACACGATGAAAAAATTGCTTCGAATCTCGCTTAAATTGATCCAAACACTGCTTCGAAGTTAACAGCCAAATCCGCTGGTAGTGAGCAATCGCGGCACCCACCAGGTCGACTATTTTTTTTTAATCGCCAACTTATTATGTAAAATATGAATTGTCCTTCGGGTCGACACACCTAGGGCCTCTGTTACTTCGCACACTTTAGTTCGTCGATCAGCGAACATCATGTCGTGGATTTTTTTAATGATTTCCTCGGCAACCACGTCTGCCGAGCGTCTTGGTCGTTCCTCATCTAAAACGGAAGTTCGCTCACATTTAAATTCGTCGAAACAATATCTAACTGTGGTCATAGATGGTGAAGCGTTCCCATAGACAGCATCCTACTTTGCTTTTATCTCCTCGCATTTTTCCCATCCAGAAACTAAAACGCGAGTTACCGAAATTTATGGTAAAATATGAAATGATCTTTATTTATGGATTCGGTGGAAGACAGGCAAAAGATGTATATATAAGAGATTTTCGAGTGCTGTTGACATATTGGATTCCTGCATACTGTACAATAGAAACGATTTTTTCGACGAAACTTTTCGCTACCTTGTAGACAAAGACGACAATCCCTCTTCGCTGTAAGTGTATCGGCACCGGTTGATTGGTTGACTAAAATATTACCAGGGATAGTAATTGGTTTGTTTGAAAAATGATTCTAAAGCAAAACGAGTAGTGAATTGATAAATAACGGCTGGATTATTCATACGAATTTCGATGTTTCATTTGAATTCAATTTCATTTATGTTGAGGTAAAAAGTCGAGTCATGCAACTTTTTACAACATATGTATTGCATTTTTTATTAGAAAGAATTTTGACTATTTTTTTTTTGTTATTTTAATTTTTGGTTATTTTTTTTTTAAATCAAAAACAATCATATTTGCTAAAAAATTAAAGTCAATTTTGGCTTTTTCCTAAACAAAAAAAACTTTCTGCCTTCATTTCATATTCTTCGTAAGAATCAGATCCCGAAAATTTCAGGATTGACATTCATAAAAAATATGTAAGAGGTGTTCCGTTAACTACAATTTCTTTTAAATCGCGTGTTACTTTGGCACCAGCGGGTATTTCATGCTCAAAAAATTGGCAATATGAAATGGACCGAGCATTCCGTATGAACAGCGCCTCGAATTAGTGAAAAATTATCTCCAAAGCGGATGCCGTATTACCGAAGCAGTGCTTTTATTGGGAGTAAGTTTTAAATGAGGCGCATTTACATAAATCTGGTTGGTTTTATTAATAGTAGCCGTACCCGATAATAGAGAAACCAACACGAGTTCGCCGAGACATGCCTTAGCGTAACGATTTTGGAACGATTACATCATTGGCTATTTATTTCACAAATGCTACTGGAAACACCATACCGTTTAGGAAGCGATAAGTGTCATAAATGGGTAATACTGCGCTATATATGAAGTGCGTTAAAAATAGCAGTAATCAGTGAGGTTTTACCGATAATGAAATTAGACTTTATTATACAAACTTACCTACTGATTATTGAAAAGAATTACAATAATCAGTTGCGATTAGGCCCCTTTGGATTTACCTTAAAAATGAAATGGTTTACCAAAAATAAAAAGCGATATGCTTTTCTGGACATCACAATAGAATTTTCTCTTCTTTAGTGATTGACCTTTTGACTTAAGCTAAGGTTTATATTTCTCCACAAAACGGCAAATTGCACAACTTTTCAAGTTCATTTGTAGTAAAAAGTAAAAATGTGATAAGCATAGTGTCCAGTCAAAAGAGACGAAAAAAATAGCCAACTTCATAATTTTAGGAGGATGCGAGTTTATGGTTTTATTATGTAAAGCCCATCACTGTGAACTTAAATTTGAGTTTTCGGGGTCGGGGGTTGTGTCCCGCGGCCGCCATCTTGGAAATAAGGGTGCAACTAGTTTTTGCGATTATCTCGTGAATTTCGAAAGTTACGAAAATTTTGTAAAATACTTTTTTGTAGATAATAATATTATCTACAACTTTCATTCAAAACTTTTTTTTGTAAAATTAATAATAAAAAAGTTATAAACAAAATTACGCGAAAAATTAAGGGATCAATTGTTTTAAAGCGTAATAACTTCTTTTTTATAGATTTTATGGAAAATATACTTTTTTTTATAGAGCATTCTTTTGTGAACATTTTTGTCTATAAGTTTTTTCCGCTATCTTTATTTAGTCGTATGATTTTGAGCTGCTAAGCGGAGCAACCAACACATTAGCGAAGCGCGTACATGATTACACAGGCCGACAAAATTTAACCAACATTCAGACCCAGAAACCAGACTATATATTTCCGAAGGTTTATGATGCGCTGAATCCAAATCTGGCCTCAGAATTGCTCTATCTGCTCTGGTTTTCGAGATATCCTAACCTAAAAGTGCAAAAAACTCCATTTTTGCCCATATTTGAGGTTATGTACCCTTGCAGATGTTTTCTTTTACCAAAATTAAAGGATGGCATCTTTAAATACAAGCCTTCTTTTTTCAAATGGCGTTTTGTTTGCTCAAATATCATTTTTTTTCGCAGAGATATCGCATTTTGAAATTTTCATGTTTCGAAATTTTCCTAAACCTGAAAATCGATTAAGATAACATAGACATGATATAGTCGATTACTAATTTTCTTGAATTGAGTCTTATTTTTCTTAAAATTTTGTCTCACACCATAAGTGTGTCACACACAGCCCTAACCCCTAGAAACCACCCCTATCATACCGCGAGCAGGCTAACCCACTTAACCGCAAGCAGGCTTACCCACAAACTCCAAATTTACATACTATTAATCCATATATATCAGGCCCTCAAGCCCAAGAAAATTAGTAATCGACTATATCATGTCTATGTTATCTTAATCGATTTTCAGGTGTAGGAAAATTTCGAAACATGAAAATTTCAAAATGCGATATCTCTGCGAAAAAAAATGATATTTGAGCAAACAAAACGCCATTTGAAAAAAGAAGGCTTGTATTTAAAGATGCCATCCTTTAATTTTGGTAAAAGAAAACATCTGCAAGGGTACATAACCTCAAATATGGGCAAAAATGGAGTTTTTTGCACTTTTAGGTTAGGATATCTCGAAAACCAGAGCAGATAGAGCAATTCTGAGGCCAGATTTGGATTCAGCGCATCATAAACCTTCGGAAATATATAGTCTGGTTTCTGGGTCTGAATGTTGGTTAAATTTTGTCGGCCTGTGTAATCATGTACGCGCTTCGCTAATGTGTTGGTTGCTCCGCTTAGCAGCTCAAAATCATACGACTAAATAAAGATAGCGGAAAAAACTTATAGACAAAAATGTTCACAAAAGAATGCTCTATAAAAAAGCTCTAAAGTATATTTTCCATAAAATCTATAAAAAGAAGTTATTACGCTTTAAAACAATTGATCCCTTAATTTTTCGCGTAATTTTGTTTATAACTTTTTTATTATTAATTTTACAAAAAAAAGTTTTGAATGAAAGTTGTAGATAATATTATTATCTACAAAAAAGTATTTTACAAAATTTTCGTAACTTTCGAAATTCACGAGATAATCGCAAAAACTAGTTGCACCCTTATTTCCAAGATGGCGGCCGCGGGACACAACCCCCGACCCCGAAAACTCAAATTTAAGTTCACAGTGATGGGCTTTACATAATAAAACCATAAACTCGCATCCTCCTAAAATTATGAAGTTAAATCCTCTTTTGACTGGACTATAGCTCCACCTCAGTATTTAATCACAATGCCGAAAGAGTAATGGACAAATCATTTTTTTTCATTTACACCGCACACCGTTGGTGACCGTGGTTGCTCCAATGAGATGTGGAACTCCGGCACTGTTGATCAGCGAGTGCTTCGTGTGACTTATTGAAATGTCTACTCACTCTCATTGGCGACAACCGCTTAAACTAAATCAAATGATGGTGGGAGACTTCTTGTGGTCATTTGTGTGCTTAAATTTTCATATGACTTCTCTGCTCACTAAAATGGGAAATTTCGTTTTATTTTTATGCGTTAGAATTGAGAACAAATTGCGTTAAATTCGAATAAATGTGGTAGATTTTCATTCATTCACCAAAAACAATAATATAAATACGCAAGCAACATTTATAAAATAGAAATTTAGTTTTCGTGCCATATGTTTTTTAAAGAAATTAATATTTTAGTTAGTAAAAATCTTCATTAGATTTGTATGAATTTTTAAATTTATGTAAAAGCACGAAATAAGCTGTAAGGCCGTTTTGCGTTGTTTTTAACTTTAGTTGTAAATCTTCTTTTTAAATTTTTTAAAGCTACTTTCGTATTTATTTGTTGGTATTTATTATTCAAAAATATGTATGTAACACATGTCATAAATTTTCTTTGAAATGTGGAACTGAACACACGAAATAAGCTGTGAATACACAATTCCTGAGCATAATATTTCCTCTTATCGCATATGGATTCAGCTTTGCGGCGACTTCTTCGTTCGGTTTTTATAATTTTCATAACGGAAAGGACTGCTCTGCGGCCGCACTGCTACGAGGCAAAACAGCCAACTTACACATACTCGGGTATCAACTTAAGTTACTATTACAGAGGGAGCCAACCTGCGGCTCTTAGATGGATTATTTGTGGCTCTCGATAAATGTACTCAAACTCCCTTTTCATTTTTGGCTTATAATATTATATTATTTCGAATTTGTTACGTTTTTATCCAAATAAAATGTCTCACATCCCAATATTAGCTAACCAGCTTTTCAAAGAATTACTGAGAATATTGAAATTCAATACAATATGTGAAACTTTTATTTATATATTTTCAATAAATATAATTTCTGTAAATTTTTTTTTAATACCGTTTTTGCATACCTTTTAAATACGAATTTAATTGAGGCTTACGAACAGCTTCAAATTGAATTGAAAACTGGCTCGGACTATCAAAGAGCTTAGAGCACACAAATCCCTAACCTAAGTACAGATACCACGATCTTCCTTGTAGAGCTCTTCGCCATGATGGAAACAGTGGAAATCATATCTAAAAGAGGGTTCGAGAAAGCAAAAACTAAAATACTTGCGGACAGCCAATCCGTTCTCAAAGCCTTAAATAGCTTCACATTTAAGTCAAAAGTCCTGATAGAGTGCAACAATGCACTCAACAAACTGGCCACTCATAATCAGGTCTCACTGACTTGGGTACCAGGACATGAGGGACACGAAGGAAACGAGAAGGCAGACTTTTATGCCAAAAAAGGGGCAGAAGGGCTATTTATTGGACCAACCCCATTTCTCGGGATTAACAAAAATAATATCAAAAAGGAAACCAAAAAATGTATCCAAACTAAAATCAGGGGGCACTGGAACGGCACAAGCGACCTTAATCACTACAAAAAGTTCTTGAACTTCAATGCCAACAGAGCAAAATCTGCTCTAACCTTAGATAAAAATGGTCTCAGATTACTCTGTGGAGTTCGTACAGGTCACTTTACGCTTTAACACAATAGGGTAATCTAGTACAAGATCATGCAGATTCTGCTGTGATGAAGAGGAGCTATGGAACATCAACTGCGAGGCCACAGGAGTCACAGAATCCTACTTGTGCCTACTAGAGGAGGAAGACCTACAATTGCTCCCTCCTAAGGAACTGGTTCGGTTCAGTGTTGCCAGTCTATTACAATTGTAATAGATCTATTACATTTGTTCTCAGTTTATTACGCTATTATTACGCTATTATTATTAAAAAATATATAATACTCTAAAAATTCGCTTTAAATAATTTGTTTTGTTTTCATTACATATTTTGATTAAGTTTAACTGTGAATGACGAATACGTATTTAAACCTAAGTGCCTGATAGAACTCTATGAGCCGCCACTTATTGCGCATCTAAAAATTTCAACTTTCTCCGCTAGAGTACACCCTATTACGGAGTACAGCAATCTATTACTTTTTTGATCATCGCTTTAGTACGCTGCTGCGATTGGTTCTGGCAACACTGGTTCGATTCTTCGGTATACTAAATAATTATAAGTAAGTAATTAAGAGCGCACAATGGATCAATCTGGTCGCAGTGTCTGAAGGTCTTAGCCTAACCAGTACAACCATTACCATCAAGGAGCTATGCCACCTCTGTACTATATCATTCATTCATTAAAAATGGTCTCCTCTTTGCTAGACATGAAGGTCCTGCCGGACATGGTTTTATAGCAAATTAACTAAATAAAATAAAAAAATAAAAACATTACAACAAAATGTAACTCAAACGTCGTTATGGAGCTGGTAAATGAAATTAAAATAAGTTTTGTTATAACCAATAACGTTTCCTTTATTATATCGTCCCGTTAGTATTAAAATAGCCTATAAATTTTTTGATGTTTTGAGAAAATGAATTTCAAACTTTTTGTCGAAAGTAGCTCTCACTCAAATCTCGTTATGTCTGTAAATATTTATTATTTTTGACTGACGTTTTGACGCACTTTGTGGAACTAGAATTTGACCAAATTTTGACCACATATAAAATCGACGATGGAGAATCCAAAAATTCAATAAAAAAATAATAGCCTATGAGCACATAGGCTATTGTTATACTAAGGGGACGATATGTAGAATTCGTTTAAATTTGCACACTATAAATTTTATAAGCCATCGTTGTTTGGTTTTTCTTCATTTATAAGTAAATAGTATATAATGTCATTTTGTTTTCATGATGTGTTGGAGAGTCACTTTACTTTCCTCATTAAACAGACTTCCAAGGGTTGCATAGAGAATTCGACACAAAATTTTCAAAAAATCGGTTTTATTTTTGATATTTCGAAAGTATAGGGTTTTAAGTCGTCAAATTTTTGGAAGGATATTCCCAGTATTTTCGATTCTACAGCCGTTTTAGCAAGTAGCGTCAGATTCGTCACGCGGCGGCGTCAATAGAATGTTTTTCTTCTTCTTCACTCCTCTCGGGAGCATAGGACCTCGACCAGACTTTTCTTGCATTGGTTTCGTTAATCTATTTGATTTCTGACGGGATAGGTGATTAGTCTGCCGCTATCAAGAATATCCACTCTGACTATAAAATATCCACTCTCAGAACTTTAAACTCAATTATCTAAAACTGCTAAAAACTATTCAACCGAATCGTCTGAAATTTTTATATAATATGTATGTTGTTTACCACATCAATGGCTATCGCCCATACTAGAATCATATCGTCCCCTTAGTATAACAATAGCCTATGTGCTCATAGGCTATTATTTTTTTATTGAATTTTTGGATTCTCCATCGTCGATTTTATATGTGGTCAAAATTTTGTCAAATTCTAGTTCCACAAAGTGGGTCAAAACGTCAGTCAAAAAAATATAGTATAAATATGTATTAAATTATTTCATGTAAACGCATATACGCTACTATTTTTACATAAACTAAATTTTCTGTTTATTCAATAGAATAGTAATGTACACTCACATACTCTATTTTAACTTTTAGGAAAAAAATCAATTTTGTCATGACACAAACACCTAAAATGACGTATAATGATATACGTTGTTGTTCAACAAATATTTTCAATTTGTTCATTTGTATGAATCTTATAGGCCGTTATATTCTCAGAACAATTAACATGTGTTTTAAAATTACAAAAAACAAAAGTAACCTATGCAATGCTTACGTTGTTTTATCATGTATGTAAATGCAATAGAAATAATTTGTGCAACTTAGGATTTCAGTTCGTTGTTGAAATTCGCTCGTTCATAATCTTTTAGTCGTTCATTCGTTCCCAATCATTCATTTAATCATGGATTTGTCAAGCTCTGGTTAGTATCTGCTATCTTAAATTGCAGGAAAGAATATTTAGGTATATTAATTGTTAACAGAATTTTCGACGGAATCAACAGGAGCCCAATGTGTGAAACTTGCTCCAAACTCTGTTGGATTATCTGTGGAACCAGTTAATTCAAATATATCGGAAAATGATGACGAAGAGGATGGAGAAGAGTTTTCAGCAGAATCGTCAGATTATTATATTCCATAAACGGATGAAGAAGAGGATAATCTCAAGGGGAAAATTGAAAAATCTTCGGTAAAGCAACATGAAGTGCTCTGCGAAATCGCGGAAGAAAGCAATGATGAAAATGTAGAATTGACAGTAACACGAAAAAGAAAGGTGAGTTAATTAAAAGGTAATTTAAGAAGATGTTTCCTACAATTATGGATTTGTTGTATTCCATAGCGTAAGTGCCAGCTTTGGATGCAGAACAAAAGAAAGAGTGATAGGAGTCAAGGAAAGGCTTATGTTACAAAGAGTGGTAAAGTAACGTTTACCGAAGCCCGCTGATTGCAGCTGTCATCACAAATGCCCAGAACACTTCTCTGAAGAAGATCGTAAGAAAATCAATGCAGACTATTGGAGTTTGGGCGATTACTGCAAGCAACGTCTATTCCTTAGTAATAACATAAAAGTGGAAAAGTGCAAGAGGACATTAACGAAAGAATCACGACGGTCGAACACTCTAAAATACTTTCTAAATGACAAACAGGGTCTGTAAAAAGTTCTTTTAAAATACTTTACACGTGTCAGACTGCGCGATATCTGTATTAGCCAAAAAAAAAGAATCAAAGAGAATTTGTTGACATGAGGGCTAAACACGGAATGCAAAGAAAAGTAGACGAGGAGATAGCAACTCTTATTAAAGAGCACATAGAGTCATTTCCGGAAGTAGAAAGCCACTATACTCTAGCAAAGTCCCAACGCCTTTATCTGAGCTCAGACCTAACAATTACAAAAATGTACAACCAGACCTCTCAGTTAAAGAACATATGTATCGCCACATATTTTGTAATAATTACAATTATTCATTCCATCATCCAAAAAAGGACAGATGCTCAACATGCGAAATGTTCAAAAATACAGAGGACAAGGCTTCAATACAGAAATCATATGATGAACACTTAGCAAATAAAGCCCAGGCAAGACTCCACAAAGATGCTGATAAGGAGTTATCTAAAAATACAAAATAAATTATTGCTTCATATGAATCATTCATTGCATTTTAATTCAATAACGATTAAATATCTTCAAAGTGGGCACACACAAATGGAAGCAAGCAGATTCCATGCATTCGGCTATAGAACGAGCTAAGAGAAATATTTGTGTATATCCACCAGAAGAATGGCCACCTATACTTAGACTGGCAAGACGAAAAAATTCGTACGCTGTAGAAAGGCTTAACTACAGTGATATTATTGATCTCAAAACGACGTTCTCAAAATTGAACCATAACTTGAAGAAAAATGTCAACAATGAATGGGTAAATTGGCTTAAAATTAAGGTTCTCCAAGTAATAAAAAATAAAAAGAGACAGTTGTTATACAAGGAAAAATGGAACGGAGACTTCAAAGTGATTGATATAGATGGGTCGAGAATGAAAAAGAAAGGAGTCACAAATTTTACATTAACTCACAAATATAAAAAAGAACTACCAATTTCTGACACAAAATTGAAGGATCTCAAAGATTTATGCAAAAAAAATGTAATTCCTCCTGGCTCACAGACATTTTTTTTGAATTTACAAGGAGGGAATAATCGCGATTGTTTAGATGAACCAGACAGATTCGAAGAAGAGGACGAAGACGACAATAAATAAAGACCATGCTAATAATTTACGATCTTTCTTACTGTAATTAAAACATAATTTTATAGTAATAAAAATTCATATTAAATTTACTTATTATTCTGGTGTATTTCTTGAATAAAATAGTGTATACCATACAAAATAAAATAACGTATCAGAAACTTAATAGAAAACATTAAAAAATAAAATAGCCTATCTGATGTATTTGTAGTTTACACCTCTTTTTTGTTCACTAAAAGGATGATTATAATAAGAAAAATTGGTCAGTTAACAAAATAGACTCATTTTTATACAGTCTTAAAAAAAACGTCGAAAATAATAAATATTTACAGGCTTAACGAGATTAGAGTGAGAGCTACTTTCGACAAAAAGTTTGAAATTCATTTTCTCAAAACATGAAAAAATTTATAGGCTATTTTAATACTAAGGGGACGATATTATTATTTCAATTATTTCGTATTTTTTTAAATAAGAAACTGAAAAAAACTCGATTTTTAGAGTCTCAAATTCAAAACCGCGCCATTTTGTCAAATTTGCTTTTTTTTTATTCTAGTACGAGACATAGCTACAGTTATATTTATTAATAACTTTTTTTTGGTTTTTGTGTTTCGGATAAATAGAAAATGGATAACACCGTCCAGATCCAATTTTTTGGGAGGGTGACTTCAGCGCTGTTTTTAGAATTATTACAATAAAAAAAATCTTTTGTTTTTAATTTTTGTATGCAAATAAAACCTAAACAATTTAAATATCATTTTTCATATTTTTATTGCAAAACAGAATTTCTGAAAATATCCAAAATGTTCGAGCTCTATACCCACGAGACCTTTGAATTAACCTCGCAATTAATAACTTACAGTTTTATTTGGCAAATTGGGTTGCAATTAAAGCTTAAATTGTTGAAATGTTCTTAATTGCCAATTAGGTGCCTGTTTGAGCTCCACCTTAGGATCGTTTTCTCAGCCAACCTCACTTTTTCATGTCGACAAATACAACTCCAAACAACTTGTTAAACTCTCTGGTCGATATATTACATAGTCACATAACCATGCTCCCACTACCAACAACACACACTTCCTTACTTCTTACTCACTATTCTCACATCTCTTCTTCACGTTTCTTAATTTACTCCCTTACTAACAGATATTTTCTTCAATGACATTAGCCAAACCAATATATTTCTCTTTGTTACATAACAACAACAATTTACATTTTGACTCTCACTATTAATTTTTAAGCTCATATTTGTTAACTTAACTTATCTAACCTGAGAATTATTAATAAAACTACCCTCGAAAAGAACGGATTCTTGTTATATTTAATGGTTCAGTTAATGTACGCTTTATTTGAAGCAAAATTTAAGGTGATGTAAGCTTTGTAAAGTGATGTGAAGTTAATTGAGCAGTTGTAGTTGGAGTAAAATGGTATTACTAGCCTTGAAAATAGTTGAGTAAAGGCTTTCCTATCTTTACCGTAGTTTTCATCATCAATTTCTGGAGTTTCAAGTTGGAACACAGGGCCGTACTTTTGAACTAACAAATTTGTTTCAGTATAGCAGTTGAGAAAATGAATAGAGTTAAAGGGCACATTAAAGTTATTATTACTATTACTGTTTTTATTTTTGATTGAATTTATTTACTAGAAAGGATATTTCACAGGAAATATACCTTTAACAATAAAATCAAATATTTATGAAATGGATTCGATGAATTATAAAAGAATTCAGAATGCAAAATAAAGTTAAATAAAAAAAATGTTTAAACTTATAACAAATGAAAAGCTTAATAGAAAAAGTTAGTAAAAATTTTCCGGCTTGTTTAGTAAACCTCATTTTGTTGGTTAAATGAGAAAACCGCACTGGATTTCAGAATTCAGTATATTCGTACTCGCAGTATTCTTAGGGAGCATAGACATGAAATGATTGGCTTGCACATTTTTTCTGTCAATAAAATACCACATTTTCTTAGTTATTTTATTTTTCAGAATGATAAACAGCTTCCATATGCTTGAAATCTCATTAATCCGTCTTGCTATGTACATATGTATTGTATATACGAGTATTTATATGTAAGTATGTTCGTGCAAACAATTATTTTTGCAGCGCGGAATCTAGAACTACATATTTACGAGTACAACTATTCAATAATAAAATACTTAGCATTAATGGAGCGGAAAGTCGCAAGTAGAACATTTAAGCTTTCCGTGGTAATGATAGCGGTAGCCTTTGTGTTTACTTGCACACGTCTGTATATATGTATGTATGTGTCTATGCAGTTTTTGCACTGTGCAACTGATTTTTATTAAATACAAATTCACTACATAATTTCATATTCGCATTCGGCTGGCTTTCGTCTGATAACACGCCGTTTTCTTGCACACACCCCTATCTGTATACTCCGTTAGTGAGCAAGATCATACTGCGAGTACGCGTACACATGCATACATATGGCTACACTCCCAATGGATGTGCATTGCATGCTATGCTTAGCGCCGACGCTGCTACGTCACATGCAAATGAGAGAATCGTATGACAAAAGTACATGCGCGAACGATTTTTTTATTTTGTGCTAGAAAATTGTTTGGTATGTCTTGGCTTAATTTTCTTTTATTTGTGATTATTTTTTATTTTATTAAAGTAGAGCGCACAGTTGTTGATAATTTCCTTGAGTAGTCAGATTCATATGATTTCTATATATGTATGTACGTGTGTGTACGACCACTAGCATTTGCGAGTGAGATTAACCCAGTTATCAAAAAGTAAGGGTGGCTAAATTTGGTGCAGCGCACATTTTAGTAAAATTGTATTTAGGCGCGCTGTTAATTTTTACAATCAAAAAAACTCATAAACTGTGGGAGTTATAACTTGTAAAATCAGAGAGGCAGCTGGAAATTTAGTCTTAAGATATAAAATGTGGGTGGGATTTTTATCTGACCTGGCGGCCGACGTAGCCCAATGGGTTGGTGCGTGACTACCATTCGGAATTCACAGAGAGAACCAAGGTTCGAATCTCGGTGAAACACCAAAATTAAGAAAAAAAAACATTTTTCTAATAGCGGTCGCCCCTCGGCAGGCAATGGCAAACCTCCGAGTGTTTTTCTGCCATGAAAAAGCTCCTCATAAAATCATTTGCCGTTCGGAGTCGGCTTGAAACTGTAGGTCCCTCCATTTGTGGAACAACATCAAGACGCACACCACAAATAGGAAGAGAAGCTCGGCCAAACACCCAAAAAGGGTGTATGCGCCAAAAATTATTATTTTTATTATTTCATATTTACGGCGCATATAAATGAGGCGCTATGCAGTGCGCGTATCAAGTTTCGGCGAGATTTATTAATATTATTATTTTATTTTTTATTTTTTTTGGGTATTAGATTTGAGTAATTTTACTTCATTTATAGGAAAGATACCATGTTTTTTTTCTGTTTTGAAAATCCCGTTATATGGCAAGTGGGCGTGGTTATTACGTATTTTCGATATCAGACTACCTTGAAGACTGAATGATATGAGTACCAAATTTCATTGAAATATATTATCGAACACACGTACGCACGGACAGACGAACATGGTTAAATCGGTTGCTCTCGTCAGTTTGAGCATTTTTTCCATATATTATATGTACATACGAGTATATATGTATATATGTATATATATATATAAGTAGATATATTACTCCCTCTCCCTTTAACATAGGAATCGAGCTTTTTATCGATTTCGTGTCTCGTGGATGTCTAGTGTGCGTCTTAAGTTCTACCTACAAAAATAAATCTAAGTAATCTAAGAGGGACAGGCGTTTGTCAAATGAAGCTTGTTCGTAGCTCAAAAGCAGATTTGTCATTCATGAAAAATATACCGATCCTAGTCACATTTGTCGAGTCCTACAAAGACCAAGTCAGTGGTAAAGTAGGTGTTCTGAAGTATTCCTAGCATTAGCTTCGTTGCAGGTGTTATACGCATTGCTCTGACACAGTGTCCTATAGTACTCCAACCAATAAAGGGTTTTTCAGTAAGAGCGCTTCAACTTTTGAACTTTTTTGAATAAAACACAAACGGTTTGACTTTTTTAACTAATTTTTTTTTTTTATTATCAAGTTTGAACAAATACATTTAAGTATGAAATTCGATTTCTTTTGCATGACCACCGCGTGCACGTTTTACGAAGTCGAATCGTTGAACCCAATTTTCGACCACTCTTTTGCATAAATCGGCCGAAATTCCAGCAATTTCGCGTTCAATATTGGCTCTGAGCTCACAAATCGTCGCCGGCTTGTTACTGTAGACCAATGACTTCACATAACCCCAAAACGGGACGGCTTGTTAAATGGACCGTAAAATGGCCGTAATGCTCTTAAAGTAGCAGCAACAGAACGATTATTTTCATAAAAAATTTGCACGATTTGCAATCGTTGCTCAAGTGTGTAGCGTTCCATGATGAAATGTATACTAATGAAGTTTACAAATGACAAGCGAAAAATAAAAAATATTGCGTCGTTCGCCCTCCCTATCGGAAAAAAGTTGAAGCGCACCTATTAAAAACCCCAATATTTTGGAGTCTTTTCTAGAGAGTGAGTTTTCATATTCCAAGACTTTAGTATAACTTTAGCAGTTTTGTACGATGTTGAGAGTTCCCGTAACGACTGATTTTCCAGAGCTAGTTCCATTTTCAGAAAGGAGAGTCACAGGTATATTTCTGCGGCGCTCAATCTCGGCAAGCAAATACCTGCCCTAGCGAGCTCATCGGCTCGCTCATCTCCTTGTATTGCTTTGTGTCCTGGTATCCAGTCAATAGTGACCAATCGTAAATGTAAAGATGTAAGATTTTTGTAAAAATTATAATAAATTTACAAGCAAAATCGAGGTGTTTAAAAATAGCTTAAAGTTAAAAATTAAATATTAAAAATATTTAAAAACGAATTTTGCTGCAAACCTTTGGGATTTTACTATTGTTTTTATCTGCTGTTGTAAAAGCATAAACTCTCCCATATATGTATAAGGAGTGATACTGGAGGGGCAGTCCTTAACGAGATATAAATCCAACGTTCGTTCCCTCAACGTTGACCCGACTGTCGAGGTAACCGACTTCGTGGTCCGTTGTTGTTGTTTGCTTTTTATTGTTGTAGCAGTTCACTAGACCCTGCCAGTGCGGTGTAGTCACCGATCGTCTAACTCATCTTACGGTAGGCCCAGAAAATGTACTGTTTCGACAGGTTAGATCCAGAGGGGGAAGGGTGTTAGGTGAGTGGTTCGTATTCGGGTTGCTTTAGAATTGTCGCTTACTGTAATATATGTAACTCAGTAAAAGATGGCACTCTGAAAAGTAAACTTTAAACGAATAGGTCCATTACACAAAAATAGTTTAAAAATCATTGCCGTATTCGAGGAATGATAATGAGGGCGAGAATTGGTGCGTAATAGGATCGTACGTGCCACCTTCTTCGTGCCCAAAGCCAATCAGACTTTTTTCCCAAGTAAAAATGTATAATGTCTCAATCTTAATATCAGTTGTTTGGTGTTTGTTCCACAAGGTGGCGCAAAATTAATCACCCTATTGGAAGATTTGTAATTTTTGCAAATTAGGCGCTTTTATCATATCAAATTAATCATATTTGACTCTTGTGGGCTAAACAGCTGCACTAAACAAACAGACAAGCAAAGGAGCGCGTAAAGGTCAAATTACAGATTTCCATTACTCAAAACCATTTTTTTTATTTAGTAAAAAAGCTTTAAAAAAACTAAACACAAAGGCAACCGGCGTTTAATATGGCCTCATCACCATGAGAGATAAAAGATGTTTGAAGGGAGACTGGACACTAGGCCTTTCCGACACTCATCCATTTCCATCACATCAAAGACAAAAAAAATTTGCACGCGAAATAACTGACAATATCTGACCGTATAATCCGCCACATACTGAAAAATTATCTTAAAGTCAAGCCTTACCAGATCCAAAAGGCGCCAGATCTCACACCAAATCAGCAACATGTCAGACTTGAGAGCGAAGGAGTTGCTTCACTTAGCTGAAGGCGGTCAATTTGCGAACATTGGGTTTTCTGACGAAAAAATGTTTCAAATTGAGCAATTCGTCAACTCCCAAAACGATAGGCTTTACTTGACCGACCGTTCATACCAGAATTTGAGTCATCGATTGACTGCCAGGAGGCTTTGCTTTGAGGCAGTGGATCGACCAACATTTCGGTGTCAGACCATGGACGTTTCAACAGGACTCATTTCCGTCTCACAAAGCTCGACTGAACCAAGAATGGGTAAAAAACAACGTTCCGAACTTCGTAACGTTCACACAATGGCTCTCAAATTCACCAGACGGGAATCCGGTGGATTATTCTCTTTGGGCCATTTTGGAGAACGAAGTCCGAACTAAAAGATTCGCTAGTGTCGAGGCGCTAGAAAAAGCCATTGTCCGCTAGTGGGCCAAGTCACATTCAGTCAGCTTGCTATTCGTTTCTGGACCATCTCAAGGCCGCAGTCAAGGCAAAAGGTGGTTATATCGAGCAAAAGTAAATTGACTCTTAATTTTTTATTATTTTCACACATTTTTTACTTATAATTCAATAAAAATACTTTTCCAAACTAAATTTATGGCCTTTTTAATTGGTTACACTTCGAGTGCCGCACCCTGCAGAAAATCAAATCGAACGAAAGAAAAATATTTTCTTATTTAAAAGAAAAACATTGATAATAGTTTTGGTCAATAAACTCATGAACACCCATAGTTTTTGTTTTCAACTGTTAAATAAATAAAAATATAAATAAAAAATAAAAGGTAATTTTTTTATATTGCTCTATTTCCATACGTCCCAGCTGTTCAGGAAAATACCTACAAGGTATGACAATTTTTTTTTTTTTTACACCCAAAACTTAAACTCAGAAGTCCACGTCACAAAACCCTCCCTTACTATGTTTGCTGGGTAATTGTGATTACTCATTCCCGTTGATTTTGTTGCTGCCATTACGGTTCCCATTGCTGTTGCCGCTGCTGCCGCTTCAATTGGCAGTTGGAAAAGATACTAAATAAGCGAGCTTTTCAGTTTGATTTTTCAACGCGCAACGAGTGAACGCGCTTGACAAGGCACTGCGTCACCAATCGACCCACCGACCGACTAACTGTTAGCATTTAGTTTTGTGACTTAGCTGACCGATAATAAATTGATACGCGCCACAGTCAATATTTTATTCGTATCTGTATCTCCAGAGTGTAGCGTCCACAAAGCGCGCTTCTTTTCGGGTACAACTGAACTCAACTCTTGCCAGCTGTTTACATATTTATTTACTTCCGTGATATGCAGATAAGCAGAATTCAGTGTTGTGTGATAAGAGCGTTGGAGTGAACAAAACTTGATAAAGGTAAAAAATGGATCATCACTTGACATCTGCACATGCATACATACATACATATGTAAGTGCGTATAGCGCATGCAAATGTTTATGAAATAAAGAAAACATTCAACTCTTATTATGTCTGCGGCTTTTTATTATCAGCAATTCTGCCTAAGCTGAGCTCAGTGTTCTCAATAGTGCAAAAATAAGTTTAAAAAAAAACACAGTCATGCAAATATAGTCCCCAGTTGCTGTTCCTAAGCTACACAATGGTTTATTTGAATACAAAAGGTTTCAAATAGAATTACAAAAAACAACAACACTCAAAGTGCGCTTATGACATATGTAAATTTCGTAGTGAAATAACTCAAAAACAAACAAAAACATAAACGGAACTGCAATTTCTATGCAAACTCTTTCGTGCTGTGCTTTCTCTGAGTCGAGTAAGTGAAGCAACGAA
Source organism: Anastrepha fraterculus (assembly GCA_037575425.1). NCBI lineage: Eukaryota > Metazoa > Arthropoda > Insecta > Diptera > Tephritidae > Anastrepha > Anastrepha fraterculus. The sequence goes on from JAYXIM010003278.1 coordinate 39,591, forward strand.
TTTTTTTTATTTTATGCATTTAATTAATTTAAAGAGGCCACTTTTCGTATTAAATTATCTTACTGCGAAAAAAGCGTTCAATTGAATGAGAAATTAAAGTAATATAATATATAAAAATGTTAATAATAAAAAATAAATAATTAAACAAAAATAAATATAAAATAAAAAATTAATATAAGAAGAAATAATTAAAATGAAAATAGTTCGAAATAAATAAAAAAATATTTCAAAATGTTAATAATAAAAAATAAATAATTGTATACAAAATAAATAATTAAATATTAAAAATAAAAAAATTTATGAAATAAATTTAATAATATTTTAAAATGTTAATAAAAATAAATAAATAACTAAATAAGTAAAATTTGAAAAAAAACGTAAAATAAATAAAATAATATTTTAAAATGCTAATAATAAAAACAAATATCCTAGATAAAAAATAAATATTTAAATAATAAAATATATAAAAATATATATAAATGAATAAAATAATGTTTTAAAATATTAATAATTAAAAAATGTATAAAAATTACCGAAATATAAATTAAATCAATCATAACTGTTAAGTCAAGTTTAAATTTTTTAAATATCACATTATTTTATTTTAGCGAAAACACAATGCACATTAAAAAAAAATGTTTTTTAATAAAAGAATTTGGGAAAAATATGTAATTGAATAAAAATATTAAGCATTTTTTTAATAAGGTATAAAAAATAATATTTCTGAAAAAAAAAGTTTCGGCACAACAAAAATTAAAAAAAAATTATTAATGTTTGCCTAAAAATATTAGCGAAAAATGTGTTGAAATAAAAAACACAAATTAAAAAAAATGTTTAAGGAAAAATTTTTGCCTGAAAAACTTATCGAAAAATGTGTTGAAATAAAAAATTCAAATTAAAAAAAAATAGTTTAACAAAACAGGTTTTGAAAAAAAAAACATAAAATTTTGTTTTTACTAAAGAATTTCGGCAAAAAATATGATTGAATAAAAACAAAAATGCTTATAAAAACTAAAAAATTTTGAAAAAACAAAAACAATTTAAATAAAATTACAAAAATGATTTTTTGAAAAATTACAAAAAAAAACAAATTTTAAGCAGAAATTTTTGCATAATGAAATTAGCGAAAAATGTGTTGAAATAAAAAATACAAATTAAAAAACCAAATTTGTTAAGTAAAACATGTTTTGAAAAAAAACATTGAACAACTTTTTCGACTAAGGAATTTCGGCAAAAAGTATAATTGAATAAAAATATTAAGAAAATTTCTTCAATAAGATATAAAAAATAACATGAAAAAAAGTTTTGGCAGAAAATATTAGTGAGCGAAAATGTTTGAAAATATTAAAAAAAAAGTTTTAAAAAAAATAAAAATAAAAATTTTACAAAACTTACAAAAATCGATTCAATTATAAACCAAAAAAAAAACATATTTTTAAGAAAAATTGTTTGCCATAAGGTGTTGTCGAAAAAAAAAACTATTAAAAAAAATTATTTTAGCAAAAAATAAAATTAATGTTACTATTCTCATTAAGAATACTTGTTTAAGAAAGCATAAAAAATAAAATTTTTTTAAATAAAAAGTTTTGGCAAAAAAAGAAAAAAGTAAGCAAAAATATCTGGAAAAGTTACATATTATTGAAAAAAACATATATGTATATAAAAAAAAATTACAAAAAAACCATTACATTATAAACAAAAAGAAGCAAATAGTTTTGAGAAAAGTTGTTTGCCAAAAGGTATTAGCCATAATGGTTTGGAAAAAAAAAACAAAAAGGAAGCAAATAAAAAACATTTGTTTGACAAAAACATGTTTTGAAAAAAACTTTTTTCGAAAAAAGGTATTAGCGATCAATTTTGAAAAAAAAACAAACACGTAACAAATAGAAGAAACATTTTTTTACAAAAGGATATTTTGAAAAAAGAAAATTCTTTGTAAAAAAAATATTTTAAATAATTTTTTTTTTAAATTACAAAGAAATTGTTTAAAACGACAACATTTTTCGACAATGCTGAACACTTATCGAATTGGTCATTCATTATATCGTTCACTTCGTTCCTTTCACTAATCCTCTTCGCTAATATTTTATAACGCGAAAGGTATTCTTTCCATGAACAAACAAACGATATTTCAGATGTCGAAAAAATACAATAAATTACTCCAATGCACAGTGGTCCGGCGGCCGGACAAAATTCAATTTTTCAACATTTTTGAAATAAAAATTTGATAATGCAGATGTTTTCTTAAATATTTAAGACAGATTTCCTGAAAATATTACTTAATTTAAAAAAATTTTCATTGTAGTTTTTTGATTTTAAACATGAAATTGTATGCAAATCGTACTTCATACAAGAGTTTCATTTTCATGTCTGCAAATAAATATTACCATTTGATTGTTAACCAAATATTGAAAAGAAAAAAGATAATTGAATATATTAACGGAAACAGTAATAATTCTCTTAAGTTGTGGTACAAAATCCATTTTTTTTTTTGAAATTTCAAAATTTTTCGAAATTTTTTTTTTTAAAGATCATTTTTTCGATGGTCCACCCCGTTCCACTTGGAATCAAGATGAGTGATGTAGCCACATATTTCAGCTATGATCTCAAACTGAAACCTGTTGCGCAAAGTTGCGCAAATTAAAAATAATGTAGCTTTTGTGCATTTACCCACAGGCAAAACGTTACATATGGCTTATGCAATTTTGTGTAAAAGACAGAAAAAGACGTCACAGACCCCATCAGCATTAAGAGACAACTAATTCATGGGAGTTTAATTATTAAACATGCTTTGCTGCCTATTGGCCAACTCTCCGAAGAGGCTCAGGAAGCACGCAATAAGGATTTGAAAAATTTTAGACAAAACAATCCACGAAAAATGTCGAGAACTGACACAATGACGGATTTATTAAATGCTTTGCTTTGTTCATCAGATGTAGTTATAATATCAAAAACTAAGGTTCCGAAAAACAAGCCAAAACCATTTTCAAAAAAGGATCTTGCCCTTTTAAATTTGAAAAATGATCCAGCCTCAGAAAACAACTCATCAGAAACCGAGGATTCTGAATCATAAAAAAAAATTAAAAATGAAAAACAAAAAAACAACTAAATATCCAAAAAAATTTTAAAAACTAAAACAAAAAAAAAATTTAAAAATTAAAAGTAAAAAAAAAAATTAAAAATTAAAAATAAAAAAAATTTAAAAATTAAAAAGAAACAAAATTAAAAAAAAAAAAAGAAATAAAATAAATCTAAAAACAAAACAAAAATAGGAGAGAATAACCTTACCGTAAGCCTCCACGTGGTACTCTCTGGGGTCGTGAAAAATGTAAAAATGAACTTACCAGCTAATTACGGAAGTAAAAATGTATTTATAGTATTCAATGAATTTAAAATTTGCTAAAACTAAGGTCAGATTCTTCATCACTGATCCTTAAGACCCCTAAATATATATTTTCAGCTTAATTAAATGAGTTTTAGAATTTTGTCCGCCAACGCCTTCTGGTCGGACCATACATACACATACATATACGCGCCTGTGCATGTAGTGGCATACCAATTTCGTTAGCATTTCACAAGGAAAATATGCCAAGTATGACAAAGCAAATTTATGTACATATGTATGTATGTATGTAATAGCTTTCAAATGTATAACACAAAAAAGGCATTTATTTTCTCAAAATAACTATTTCACCTTACTAGAAAGAACGCACTTCGAGGCCAAAAGGTGCGAATTGGATGCTCAAATTTACATAGACAAATCGTCATGGAGGAATTCATTTATTACATTTTCGTGTTCATTTAATTGAATTTACAAATATTTTTGCTTCAAAATTGCGTATAAACACAAATCGAACAAAGATTACTAATCTTAATTATCAGTAGTCATTTCATGCGTCAAAAGGGGTTCGCCAGAAGAATGAGCAGGCATTTTGTGGTATTCTCAAACCTTAGCATTTTGAATTAAGGGAATTTTTATACAACAGGCACATATTTGTAGCCACGTCTAGATTTACATAAATAGAAGAGTAGTGACGCCATAGACAATCAGCAGCCAATGATTTATAAGTAAATATATGCAAATTTATATAAACAAACTACAACAGAGCTAAACTTCCGACAAACAGCGTTGACGCGAAAGTAAAGAAAAAAGTGTTAAAATCACGTTCCCTCACATTGAAAACTTGGCAAGCAAAAACTACCAAAATCAACAGCAATTAAAAAATTGCCAAACGAGTATTGGAAAATACTACGGCTAAGAACATCCGTTTGAAAACTAAAAATATTAGCACTTAAGTGTTTTTTTTGTGATTTGTGATTTGTGGTAACAGCCAATTAAAGTATCGGGTCAGTCCATAAGTTCGTGCGTTTTTTAAAGGTGGTTTTAAAATTAATAAAAAAGATGTTTAAAGTATCTATTAATCAATAATATATTTTCCCTCATTATTTACAATGTCTTCCCAACGTTTAGGCACATTTTTAATTCCCTGCTCAAAAAATTTGTTGTCCTTGGAGCCAAAATACGCTTCGATATCCTTTTTTATAGCTTCTTTTGAGGAGTAGTTCTTGCTACTCATATGGGATTAAAGTCCACGGAAAAGATGATAATCACAAGGTGCAATATCCGGAGAGTATAGTGGATGCGGCATTAGCTCCCATCCGAGCTCGTTGAGCTTGCCTAATGTTTGCCTTGCGGTATGAGGTCTTGCGTTGTCGTGGTGAAACAAAACTTTGCATCTATTCACTAAAGACGGTCGATTTTTTTTTAAGTGCCTCATTCAGATTTGACAGCTGATGGGAATAATAATCAGCAGTTATCGTCTGTTTTGGTTCCAGAAGTTCATAATAAACAATACCGGCCATATCCCACCAAATAAACAGGAGAATCTTCTTGGGGTGAAGGCCATCTGGGGGGCCATGAGGGGTCGGTTCTGATGTTTCATCTTTATCTAACCATTGGTGTTTGCGAACAGGATTATTGTAAAGGACCCATTTTTCATCACCAGTAACGATACGGTTCAAAAAACTTTCACTTTCAAGCCGTTGCAGCAGCTGAGAACACACATTCACTCTCTGCTGAAGGTTGGCGTCGGAATGTGTATGCGGAACCCATTTTCCCAGGTTTGAAACCTTTCCCAACTGAACCAGGTGCCTGTGAACTGTTCCATGGGATGAATCTAACCTCTGAACTATCATATCGACTGTCAAATTCGAGTTCGAGCAAAGCGTCGGAGTTAAAGACTTCAGAACGACCAGCGCGCGAGGCCTCCTCCACGTCGCAGTTACCACTTCGGAATTTTGAAAACCACTTTTACGCAGTTCTTGCACTCACGGTATCCTCTCCGTGAAAAGTGTTTATTTCTGCAGCAGCTGTTGTTGCATTTTTACCACTTTTATAAAAAAAATACAAAATACAAAATATGCTTCTTATACGCGTTCGAAGATTCCATTTTATTTTTTAACAACACGTGCTTCTATACGCGATTAAAATCACTTGTTGAATGCACAATATATCAAAGAAAATATAAATAGTTCCGTTATATGCCGCGAATAATTTTTTGTATGTAAAAATCGTACAAAAGTGAAATTATGGGTAAAATACGTACGAACTTATGGACTGTCCTGATATTTCAAATACTCAGTGAAACCAAGCATTTTTATACATTTTATAAATTTTACGTAAATATTTTATATATATGTACATTTTATACTTATTTAACATAAATATTTTATATAAATTTTCTTCAAAAAAATTAAGTAATTAAGTGAATAAAAACTCTTCCATTTAACTGCGCAAAATTAGCAGCCAAGTGGTGAGGCAAAAAATCGCGTTGTGGAATATGTAAACAAAAACAAAATAAAACTTAAAGTTATGAACTAACTAGGAGAAATTATGAAATAAAAAATTCATAAATTTACGTAAACACTACTGCAAAATAAGCTAATCGGACAACGAACTTTATATACCTAAGCTAAGCGCCGATTTTCAGTGAAATTTAAGTAGGGCAGAGTCATAAAAGAACATTTCTAGCTTGAAGATTAATTTTTATACGAATACATTAGTGCACGCGTTATCTGTATAAACATGGGCAGACTGATAAGTTGATTAAAACATTTTTTGGTAAATTGTTTTTTATTTTTCATCGAAGTCTTTCGGCGCTATACATTTGTACCAATGGTGTTCAATTTTTTGGTGCATTCCAAAAAAATTTTTTTTTTGTTTAGATCTTTTTTTCATATAATCTGTCATAACAATAACAATAAGTACTATTTTTACCTACATTTTAAAGAAGAATAACAATAAGTACTATTTTTACCTACATTTTAAAGAAGAATAAAAAATTAAAAAAAAAAATTTTTTTTCTCATCTATCCAAAATATGCTTCAGTTCCCATGTGTTACCACCGAGTAGATTTTTCATGAAAAATAAATTTTTTTTTGAAAAATAAATTTTCGCCAAATTACCCGAAAGCCTTAGCTGTCAGTACCAGCTTTTTTAAGTTTATTTGTAAAATTTTACAAATTTCGGCGGCAGACAATAATTGCAAGAGGCCAAGTCTGGAGACTACGCTGGCTGAGGAGGCGTTTATGTGTTTGGTCCACAATGAGCAAACGTCTTACCCACATAGTGGATGGGTAGCTTCTTCATTCTAAAATTTTTGAATGTAACGCGTTCGCATACGTTCACTTAAGATCTTTGGCATGCCAACTTGCTCGTGCACTTTCATTCTTCGATCTTTTATAACACTCATGTGAATTTCATTGGTTTCATTGGGTTTCATTGTTTGTACACATATGACTCCGTTTAGGTATATTTTTCCGACAAAAAAAAACTAATTATGGCGCTGGAATGTCTTGATAACCTGAATATCTTAGGCCAGAACATACAAGTAGGTATGCTATGAATTCCAGGGCACGTAGTAATAACTGAGAACGAAATGGCAGAGAAATTAGCCAAGGGTAGGGCAGCCTCCCATTCATAGGCCCAGAGCAGTTGAATGGCTTAGAAAAGTACGTAACTTCTTCTCTCTTACACAGGAAGTAGAGGAAAGGCGAAGAAGATGATTTTGGGACAATCTACTGGCTTTATCACAATCAAATCAGTGATAGGTGACCTACAAAAATTTCACTTTAGCATGGAATTAAATCAGCACAAATTTAGAATCGTTAGAAAATTTTAGAAATTTGCCGGTTCTGTATAAAGGAAGATGAAACCGCCACGGATGTGCTGGCATTGCCCCAGCACTGATGCAAAGCGACACAAACACCTGAGTAAACATATTTTACCAGAGGAGGAAATATAACTCAATGAAATGATACAAATGAGGAAAATGGGCTCAGCGAAATGCTCTAAATCCAGGAGAAGCGCACAATAGATCCCCCAGGTCCCAGTTCTAAACATCCTCATAATAACAATAATAATAATGATAAATTTGTGCCATGAACTTTATCGAACCACTCTTTGGTCTCTTCGGTTTTTTACCCTTTATAAATTGTTGTTGTGCAATCATAAACATTACCCATACATATACGAAGAATGCTGCTAGACTGACAGTCCTTGGCCGGATATAAGTCCGGGTCGTTCACATAGAACATAGAACCAACTGTCGTGGGAACGAAAAAAGATTCTATTACTACATGAAATTCTTCTTTTTTTATTTTCACCCAAACTGAAAAGTTGTTTTCTTTATACGATTGCTACAAAAAATTGACATAGAAGAGTATAAATAGAGTAAAAAAAGGGAGCATCACACTTCGACCTTAACATGGCGTTTACACGGGACAGTTTTGCAAAGGCAATGCCAATCTATTCACACTTTTTACTAATACATTCACATTTATCTCATTATCTTCGTCACTGTCTCTGATTTTTGGAAGGCAGTATATTTGGCAAATGATTTGACGTAACTCGCCAAATCGGTGACGTAATTCGTGAAAGAATCGCAGTTAGAGCAAGTAATTTATAAGAAACGACACTAACGGCGATTGCTTAAAAGTGTATTGCCTCTATAACGCAATTGGGATCCCCCTGACTACCTGCAGTCTGCTCCTGGGAAGATCGGCATCGCGCCAACTCAGCGAGCATTGGGCAAGTACACAAACTTGTGAGGTCTCGAAATCCTTCTGGCCACGTGTGGACCGGGGGCGCTCGGGCGAGCTTCTGAGGTTGACAAAATATCAGCTCTCGAATCTCGTGAGACTTGGAATCACCTCGAGTCCTTTTTGCGCTGGATGTATGGAGGATGAGGAGGAATCATCTCAGCACCTTCTCCTTAGCTGCCCTGCTCTGGCGAGGCTAAGATCCAGGCATCTTGGCTCTTACTTCTTTGCTACGCCTGCTGATATAGCTGGCGTTGACATTAGAAATCTGATGAATTTCATCAGCAGCACAAAGCGGTTGACGCAAATGCAGCACAGTCATCGTTCGTAATTCACATACTCTAAACCCACCCTCCTAACAATCCCAGCACCCCCTCTCCCCACCCTCTCAGTGTATCCAATCGGTCTTCCTCTTTCACCTCACCTCCTTCATATCGCAAAGGACGAACCCGTTTTTTTCTTCGTCCAAGTGTGCTCATTCCTTGGGCAACCATACCAACCTAACCTATAACACAAACAATTGTTTTCCTTTTTGGCGTATTTTCAATTGTCTTCGGAGCAGTGCTTTGTGTAAACCCTAGGTAAGATCTTTTGTATTCACAAGGTATTGTCCCTAGAGCAGCTGTTTTTTTTATGATTTGATGGTTTAAATGTTAAAATGCTCTGGTACTTGTTATTGCTTTGTTTGTTTGCTCACATTGCGGTTGAAATTCTAACATTCAAACCTCTAAATTTTGAAAACAAAATATATGTGAATGTTGTTGTTACTCTAGTGGATTTCCCTTATACGAGTATACATTCGCCTTGTAGTGCAAATAATATGGCTCAAACTCTGGCAGCTGGCTGACACATAAAAAATGCAGTTTAGAAGGAAACTAAATTTTCTATTTTAATAATAGCATCTCAGTCCGCTTCGATGGTGGTTGTTAATTCGAAAAAATAATCAAAAAACTATTTCTGAGGTGATTTCTGTATGCCAAAGAAGTATTTTTTTTATACAAAGGCAAAGCGAGTAAGATATCAAAATAAATCGCATGACCACTGCTCGCCTTTCTAGTGTTAATCACGGAAGTGCGTTCTAATAAAGTTATAAAGAACTGTTGATTTGATTTAAGCCAATTTTACTTATTTTCGAAGCGCCCTTTAAGCTCCTATAAGTCATTACCAAAACTCAGATCGCTAGCAATTTTTTAGAAAAAATCCTTTTTTTATAATTTATGGCCCTGCGCATTACAAAATATGTCTGTAAAAAGAAGAAGCAATTAAAGCATTGAGTCAAAATAATGACTTCATATTTTACGAAAAATATCTTTTGTTCAAGTTTTAAGATATTTTTAGCTACTCTTGTAAGACATAAAAAGGTGCATTAGGGCTTTTGTGCATTTTTGGCATTAAACTGACTTATGCAACTGGTTCGTTTTGAATATAAATTTCAATTGTTGTCTAGAATTGTAACAATCATTAAAAATACGCATTATTACAGAAAAAAAAACTTTCGAAATCCTGTTTCTCGGTGATTTACATTGAAATTTTTAATACAAATTTATTAGCACAAGATTTTTTTATTGTCACCCAACCAGTATTTTATAATATTTTAATTGCGCTAATGGCAAAGTTAGACGTTTTTTGTAAGAAAACTTTTCGGCATTAGCTGGCCTTGATATTTAATTGCTTTTGAAAATTAAAAAATATTACTTTATAAGGTTCATACCCAATTTAAATATACGAGTAAGTGCACTCCCATATCGAATAATTGATAATAATAAAATTTTATTTTACATTAATTTAAGAATCATCAGTTAAGATTCGTAAACTTTTTGCTTGCAAATGGTAGCCAATTTGTTTGATTAAATTTTCTCCTTTGAAAATTTTTTTATACGATAGCCAAAAGCTGTCAACGAGGGATTTTACTTATTTACCTATGAAATGAGAATTTTTTTCAATTTCAAACGTTTATTAAAAAAAATTGTTACACATTTAATCTGCAAAACAATAGCCATCGCTAGCGACACATTTTTCCCAACTCTCAGACAATTTGTGGATGCTGCGCCAAAAAAATTGGCCCTCTTTGGCCGCAAACCAATCATCGAGCCATTTTCTGGCTTCTTCGTGAGAATTGAAGCGCTGCTCGGAAAGTGCGTGGCCCATCGATGCAAACAAATGATAATCGGAAGGCGCCAAGTCTGGTGAGTAACCCGCATGCACCAGCGGTTCCCAATCGTACGTCTCCACCAATTCCCGGGTCGCTCTTGTTCGATGTGGCGGTGCATTGGCATCAAGAAAAATTACTTTGTGACGCACTGTTCAAATTGGCCAATTGCCGTTGGTAGCGAGCACCGTCAACTGCTTCACCTGGTTTTAATAGGTCGTACCAAATCATACCACGCTGATCCCAGAAAACACACAGCATTGCCTTGCGGCCGAAGCGATTTGGTTTGGACGTTGTTTTTGGCTTGTGGCCGGGCGGTCCATACGATCGTTTACGCTTGGGATTGGAGAAATACACCCAGTTTTCATCACCCGTAACGATTCGATGCGATTCGAGACTTCCTTTTGAACCGGGAGAGCAGCATTTCACAAGTGGTTTTTCGGTCCTCTTGTTGCCTTTCAGTCAGTTCATGCAGCACCCATCTTCCGTCCTTTAAAATCATGCCCATGTCTTTCAAACGTTTGAAAATAGGTTTTTAGGTCACTCTCAACTGCTCTGCCATCATTTCTTGCATTTGACCATCATCTTCTTCCAACAATGCTTGCAATTCGACGTCCTCAAACTTTTTCGGTGGCCGGCGACGGTCCTCGTTCTCCACGCTAAAATCACCACTTCGGAATAGAGCATGCCCACCATAAGCTTCTATAAGCATTTGATGAGCTTGAGAAGCGTTTTTCTTCAATTGATAAAAGAAAATCTGCGATATCCGCAAATCGAAGTTTGAAGGCAAGAAATTCGACATTTTTAAGAGCGACAAAAATGCATTTTTGTATGAAACTTAACAAACAATGAACTGAATATTGTTGACAAATGACAGACGAAAAAAACAAGACATTTGGGAAGGTTTAAAAATACTCCTAGCGACATCTATGGACTAATAGCTGAAAGTCTCATTTCATAGGTATTTCCGAGGCTGTGAATTTGACGGTTCATTAGCAATTTATTTAAAAAAAAAATAAATAAATAAATAATTGGCGCATACACTTCTGTTAGGTGTTTGGCCGAACTCCTCCTCCTGTTTGTGGTGTGCGTCTTGATGTTGTTCCACAAATGGAGGGAGCTACAGTTTCAAGCCGACTCCGAACGGCAGATATTTTTATGAGGAGCTTTTTCATGGCAGAAATACACTCGGAATTTTGCCATTGCCTGCCGAGGGGCGAGCGCTATTAGTAAAATGTTTTTATTAATTTTGCTTTCACCGAGATTCGAACCAACGACCTCTCTGTGAATTCCGAATGGTAATCACGCACCAACCCATTCGGCTACGGCGGCCGCCAATTTATTTACTTCTTTATTTAAGTCAATGGTAACAACTTCACTGACTAGATTTACGGGGTTACATAACAAAACCCTAAGATCTAAAATTAAATAGATAGTTTATTTGACAAATAATAAGGTTCAATAAGTGACTTAAACAGAGACCTTGCCATCGCAAAGTCAAGATCAAGTCTTCTAGGAAGCCGATTAAGCTCTTCAAGTCCTTTTGTAAAAGGTGTGAAATGAAGATTAATAGAACTGAGAGAACTTCAACATAAAATGGATTATAAGAGCGAAGTAGTCTAATAAGAACATTGAAACTTAATTGGCCGAGTACATCTGAGCAGTCAATAGTGCCTGAAATTGCATCGTATATATAGTACAGTGGCTCACCGCTTATTTCATGAAGGCGAACCACTAAAATACTTTATTTTGAAAGCTAAAACTTTTAAAAAAAAAATTTAAATATCAAATAAGCTTTTTAAGCTTTAAATAAAAAATATATTGTAAAAAACAAAAACACAGAACAGTTCAAAATTTTATGTCACAGCTTTTTTCATGCAGTATTCATTTTTTCTTAAATTTAAGTTAAACTAATGCTTTAAAAATGATTCAGTACTTTGTGTGGTATCCTTTGGCTTTATTAACAGCTTCTAACCGGTCCGATTTTGTTCCACACCTCCAAAATTACGTTTTTTTATGATCTCTATTGCTTATGTGATGTGTGCGGATTTTTGTTTCCAGTAATGGCCATAAATTCTCTATGACGTTCACGTCAGGTGATTGAGCCGGTGGTTGCATTAAGGGGGGACCCTCATTTATCGGGTCAAAAAAATCGATTTTTTGGAAATAATTTTAATCTATTCTACAAGTATTTAAGAATATACTTTCAAAATTTCAAGTCGATATCTGTATTTTTGAAGGAGTGACAAAATTTTTAACAGGACGCGACGGGTGGCCTGATCGCCTGTATCCAAAACTTTAAACGCGTTTTTCTCGAAACATCATTTTTCGATTTTGTGTACACAATTGAGAACGCTGTATTGAACCAATCAGGCTTTACAATAGCTCATTTTAAAGATAATTAAATTGTTTTCAATGTGACATTAAGTGTTTTAAAAAAAAAAAGATTTTCATATTTTTTTGTAATTTTAAAGTCAATTTTTATGCATGAAAAAAATCACTTTTAACATAAAACTGGGTAAAAAATATCAATTTCGACATTTTTTTTTTAAATCAAAATGTCACATCGAAGGTATTATCCTAAAGTTTTAAAAAAAATTTGGTTTTTTTATTTCAGAAACAAATTCAGAGCGCTAGAATGTACACAGATAGAATGAGGTGCCATGGACGAGGTGTATATTTCCATACTTAAAATGTTTTTTTTTCTTCTCCGAAAATTTTTGTAGACAGTCAAGACATTTATTAAAGTACTTTATGAATTACAAAACGTTTGAAGTTATTTTACCTGAGAAAAAAATTCCCAAAAATGATGCATTTTTCGACCGTCTAAATGAGGGTCCCCCCTTAAATGTGGATAGTTCCATATGAGCCATGTCTGCAAGATTGCCGCCTTATGTTTAGGGTCATTGTCCTGGTAGAAACGGAAATCTTCAGGTATTCCAAGTTTCGCAGCACTTTGGAGTGGACTATTTTTTTAGAATATTGAGGTACATTGTTTTGTCCATAATACCCTCGACAAACACTAAATTTACTACTCCGACTGCTGACATACATGCCCATACCATTACACTGCCACCACTATGTTTCATAGTCGGTTTTATGTTTCTTTTGTGAAGCTCTGTATTAGGTTTCCACCAGACGTAAGACATTCCATCTGAGGCGAATAGGTTGAATTTGGACGCGTCAGAAAATATTACCGTTTTCCAGAAATCAAAATCTTTAATTTCACCCTCTCTGGTGAAGGCAACTCGGCTCAATTTATTTTTTTATTTATGAATGACTTCTTTCGGTCTACTCGACCATCAAAGTCCTTTTCACGTAGTACCCGTCGCACTGTTTTGGCGCGACATGATTTGCCCACTTCCTGCTGAATTTCGTTTAGCAGTTTTGGAGCTGATAGCATTGGGGCTTCTTTTATTTTTCGAATAATTAAACGCTCATCACGTTCGTCAAAAATTTATTTGGGGCACATCGGTCTTTATTTTGCACCCAATTTTCATGAACGAAGCGTTCAATGATACTTTGTACTGTAGCACTACTCAAACAATCTAATCCCGCAATTTTTCGCTGCGACTTTCCGCTTTGAAAATGTTTGATGACCAGTTGTCGCTGTTAAATCGAAGTACGTCGGCCCATTTTTTATATATTTTTATATTGTCCACTTGGCGATCACAAACATACTAAAAATTGCATAGAACAATAACTGTGCGCTAGTTACATAAACTAGAAATTCAAAATACCGTTAACCAAGCGACTAGCCGCCGCCACAACATAAACAAGTGCTTGCATGAAATAAGCTGCGAACAAAGATACCGAGTGGGACTATATTTCCACGAAAACTACTCTACTCATTATGTTAGCAAATCATTTTACTAAACATTTACATTAAAATTTTTTTAAATTGCGACAATTTTTCATTCTGCAATAATTTAAATTCATAAACTGAAACTGCATGAAATTAGCCGTAAGCCACTGTATGTAAACATTAAGCTTTGAACAAGTCGTCGGATCAAAAGTGATAAAGCATTGGTAAGCATACACCACTGTATGATGTAGAGTGTATGGACTGCGAACGATGACTGTGCTGCGTTGTGTCAACCGCTTTGTGCTACTGATGAAATTCATCAGATTTCTAATGTCAACGCCAGCTATATCAGCAGGCGTAGCAAAGAAGTAAGAGCCAAGATGCCTGGATCTTAGCCTCGGCAGAACAGGGCAGCTAAGGAGAATGTGCTGCGATGATTCCAACTCATCCTCCATACATCCAGCGCAAAAAGGACTCGAGGTGATTCCAAGTCTCACGAGAATCGATAGCTGATATTTTGTCAACCTCAGAAGCTCGCCCGAGAGCCCCCGGTCCACACGTGGCAAGAAGGATTTCGCAACCTAACATGTCCCTTGTCTGGCCAACTTATCCGCCTCGCAGTTTCCCGCAATGTCGCTGTGACCAGGAATCCAGATGAGTCTAATGTCAAAGAAGGCAGTCGAAAGTGAGGTCAGGCATTCCCTGACCAGTTTCGAGTGCACCGTCACTGACCCGAGGGCCCTTATTGCCGCTTGGCTCTCGGAGTAAATATTTACTTTCCTGACTGTTGTAAGCATGTGAGCAGCCAATCTGCTGCCTCCTTGATTGCGGCTACCTCTGCCTGGAACACACTACAGTGGTCCGGTAACCTGAATTTGAATCTGATGGGTAGCTCCTCGCAGAAAACTCCTCCGCCAACCTTTCCTTCCAACATCGATCCATCCGTGAATAAGTTCACCAGACCTAGCCCCCTTGATGGAATATGAGTAGAATATAATAATAGAATATATAATATTCTAATCGATCTTGAGAACTTTCAAGAAATTATGTATTTTTAAACGACATTCACTTGAACCAAGGCAGGTATCAAACAACTCTGGAAGCTTTCATCTCTTCTAATGTCAATTCATTTCGAGACATTATTGGGCACGTAAAAAAGTAAACACAGATGCGAATAAATGAACTTAATCAGTTGTACTGAAAATAGTCTGCCAACAAATACAAGTATCAGGTCAGTCCATAAATTCGTGCGTTTTTTAAAGGTAGTTTTAAAATTAATAAAAAAGATGTTTAAAGTTTTTTTTAATAATAATATATTTTCCTTCATTATTTACAATGTCTTCCGAACGTTTAGGCAAATTTTTAATTCCCTGCTCAAACAATTTTTTGTCCTTGGAGCCAAAATACGCTTCGATATCCCTTTTTATAGCTTCTTTTGAGGAGTAGTTCTTGTTACTCATATGGGATTGAAGTCCACGGAAAAGGTGACAATCACAAGGTGCAATATCCGGAGAGTATGGTGGATGCGGCATTAGCTCCCATCCGAGCTCGTTGAGCTTGGCTAATGTTTGCCTTGCGGTATGAGTTTTTGCGTTGTCGTGGTGAAACCAAACTTCGCGTCTATTCACTAAAAGCGGTCGATTTTTGTTAAATGCCTCATTAAGGTTTGATAGCGGATGGGAATAATAATCAGCAGTTATCGAAGTTTTGTCCAGTATCCAGAAGTTCATAATAAGCAATACCGGCCATATCCCACCATATAAGCAGGAGAATCTTCTTGGGGTGAAGGCCATCTCTAGTGGTCGGTTCTGGTGCTTCATCTTTATCTAACCATTGGCGTTTGCGAACAGGATTATTGTAAAGGGCCCATTTTTCATCACCAGTAACGATACGGTTCAAAAAACTTTCATTTTCAAGCTGTTGCAGCAGCTGAGAGCACACATTCACTCTCTGCTGAAGATTGGCGACGGAAAGTCTGTTCCGTTATTTCGCGCAATGGCTACTCCAAAGTGCGAGCGTATCAACACCTTGGCTGTACGAATTTCTTGCTTACATTTACATGTTTGCTTGCCGTTGTTGATGCAACAGACAAAGTTGATTTTTTTTTCTATTACGAATGAATACAAAGTGTATTATTCGTACTTATATTAATCAAGTTTTTCATAATCTATAATAATTGAAATGAAATTTCTTAAATTTATACTTAGAAATGGTAGGGTATCAAGATTTATGCTGTGCACTGTATGTATTATATATATAGTATATACTCGTATGTCCATGCGCAGATTGAATAAGTGATTTTATTTCGCCTTTTATTATTTTATTAATAATGACACTTAGCATATTTCAGCACGAATTTCTACACTACAATTTTTATATTCGTTATCGCTATTTCTTCTCTATAACTAAGTTAATTTATTCTGTTATTAGAATAATTTTTTTTATTAACTCTAATAAGTTCCTTGCCCCTTTCTAATCACGTATGCATGTACACGCTCATAAGAGTACATATGTATGGTTGCATTTGAAATGTGTCTAAAGCGGCATAAATGACAGTAATTAGTGTAAAGCATGGAAGTACTTATTATGTATCATACCTACACACACTATGACAACTACATGACACTACGACAACCTGTGCATTTAACAGCATTTACGCCGATTTGTCATGCAGTCAGGCAAATGCACTTTTTCACACGAGTTTGCAAGTTTTTTCCTTAATCTGTAATTTTGCAGTAGCTGTTCACCTCCGAGCGTTTAAATTAGTGAGTCTGTCGAGTCGAGTATTTCAAGAACTGTAATGGAATGTTTATTTGCTTATTTCTGTTAAGTTTCTTTATTGACTTATAAGTCATACGATACGTACGAGTCGGCTGGTAGGAGTGAGAGAAGGAGTGTTAGACGTATGTAAGTCAAAATTGACAAATATTTCTATAAATTAAATGACACGAGTATGCAAACTTGACACTGCCTCAATTGTTTATTGATGATTCGAACTAACTTTTGACAAAATTGCAAGATTGACTCATGACAATTCGTAGAGTTAGCAGCTTGAACTTAGGATAATGCTAATTTGTTGTTAATTCCATATTTTGTGGCAGTTATCATTATTAAGCCTAGCATTTGATTCTTGACTCACCAGGCTGAGGTGAAGTTCATAAGCAACGTCAAGCAGCCTAAATTAAGGCTTAAAAAGAATAAGAGAAGGTTTAATATTTGAAGAAACCAATCAAATACAGGACGGCCGGCGTAGCCGAATGGGTTGGTGCGTGATTACCATTCGGAATTTGCAGAGAGGTCGTTGGTTCGAATCTCGGTGAAAGCAAAATTAATAAAAACATGTTTCTAATAGCGGTCGCCCCTCGGCAGGCAATGGCAAACCTCCGAGTCTATTTCTGCCATGAAAAAGCTACTCATAAAAATATCTGCCGTTCGGAGTCGGCTTGAAACTGTAGGTCCCTCCATTTGTGGAACAACATCAACACGCACACCACAAATAGGAGGAGGAGCTCGGCCAAACACCTAACAGAAGTGTACGCGCCAATTATTTATTTTTTTTTTTAATCAAAATACATGGAAAAAATACAAAATAAAAAAATATTAATTGTGCTTCACATTTCTTAAACAAATTGAAGCGAGGTTGTGGTCGAATTGACGCAAGGCACTGATGTGTGTTAAGGGATAAGCGCATCACCTGAATATTCACAAAACTGAAATAGGGAGTAAACTATGACATCGGTTTCAGTATACGTAAGAAGAAAGTATGAAAGCAAACATTTAATCCATACAATCAACAACCATTTTTTACGGCACGCTATTGGTAAAAATCTTTTATTTTTCTTAAAGCCTCTTACTTTTCATTACTTGAGGCTAGCCACTTGATTTCAATTGTTTAAAAATTTCCCAGCAGAGTCATTACAAAGATTTAAATATCCGTTTAATTATATTTTGGCATTAAAAATAAATTACACCGCCATTCAAAAACTTTATTTCAAATTACAGTATTTTATTTGGAAAGAAATTAGCAATAAACATCGCCGTTAATTGTTTTGAAAGAAATTAACTACAAAAGTTGGCTAAGCAATACATAAATGAATGAATCAGCAATTAGTATTAAAACGTCATTGAGCAGTTTTTATAAGTACAAGGTGGCGCAAAATTAATCATCTATTTTATGTTTATTATTATTATTATACCCACGCTACGAGTTGTTGGCCCATAATTCTGGTCTTTTTAGACGAATTGCTTCACGTAAACGAAGCATAACGCTCAAATAATATTCCTTATTAACAGTTTGGCCAGGTGGAAGGAATTCATAGTGCACCACACCACGAAAATCGAAAAAAACTGTCATCATGACCATTATTTTTGAATGACTTTGACGTGCTCTTTTCGGTCTGGCCTCGCCTTTAGCACGATATTCGCTTGATTGGTCGGTTGTTTCAGGGTCGTAAGCTTAAATCCAAGTCTCATCTCCGGTAATGATGCATTTGAGCTTGTCCTGATAGTCTAAAAGCATTGTTTCACACACATCAACGCGACGACTTTTTTCCAAGAAATTGCGAGTTTTCGGTACCAAACGAGGTGTGACTTTTCGAAGGCCCAAATGGTATTTCAAAATGGTTTTCACAGATCCTTCTGATATTCCGATCATATCAGTAAGGTCTTTAACAGTCAACCGACGATTTTTGAGCACTAACTCCTTCACTTTATTGACGTGTTGGTCATGTGTTGACGTCGATGGTCGTCCGGAGCGCTCCAAGTCATCACCACGTTCTCGACCCTTTGAAGTCTTTGTACCACTTATAAACATTTTTCTGCGGCATGGTCGAATCACCAAATGCCTTCTGCAACATGCTAAACGTTTCCGAAGCCGGAATTTCATTCCGCAAACAAAATTTGATGGCACTTCTCTGCTCAATCAAATCAGACATTGTAAAAATCGAAAAATGCACTCTTGGTCGTTTGGTAAACACAAGCGTAAGTATATTACAGTTTTTATCGAGAGGGCCAGAGCCAATAATCGGAATCAGTCCCGCAGGAATCAAGAATTGGATCAACGATTATGTAGGCAATCTACATAAAGAGCGATGGTCCGGTCTAGAACGCTGCAGAACTGCAAAGTGTTTTGTGATAAGTCCGAACAGAAAACTGTCAAACTTTCTACTAAAACTTAGAAGGAAAGACATTCGGTTGATGGTCGGCATCATTACAGGACACAACCCATGGGGTCAGCATATGACCACCATTGGAATCATCGAGGACCCGGTATGCCTGTCATGCTTGGAGCAGGCGGATAGCACTGAGCACTTTCTCTGTGAGTGTCCTGCCTTTGCGAGAGCGCGACTACGAGTATTGGGTTCCGATGTCATGGGAATGAGTAATATTCGTTCTCTAAAACTGGAGGATATTTACAGATTTGCCAAAGAATCTGGAAAATTCTCACAGGACTAACTATCTCTATCTCTGTCTCTATTCTTTCCTATCTCTTTCTCTGATACTTTTGTCCCTCCCTCCTTGACTATCTACCCCCTTTCCAGAGCTTTAAATACAATGGGCTTTTTAGCCTGAGTGTTTTAGGAGCCACCAAATCTCCTGGTGCTCCTTGGCTCGACCTCTTCATATTCATATTACAGTTGTTTTTCTTTCCATATTTCTTTAATTTCTTCTATTGTCGGTGTACATCTGATGTGGTTGCGATTATGTAGATTAAGAGGAGTTAGGTTATTGTCTACGTGGGTTATTGCTGTGTGAGGGGTTGTGGTTTGTGAGTAAAAATATGTTCTTAGATTTTGAATTTGGTTGGTATGTTACTGCTGGATATCTATTAGCCCCCTCCCTCCTTCTTTTCGGGGTATTGATTGTAATTGAGTATGCTAGTAGTATTTATTGCTTTGAAAAGGTTTTTTGAATTTAAAAAGGTCTCGGTGATTTTCTTAAGCCGTTTTAGATATGCATTTGTGATTTCTTTTTTGATTGTGGTGTGGTCTATTTTGATGCTTTGATGAAAACCTAGGAATTTGTAAAGTTCTTTTTCTTCCATGTTTTGTAATATTTTGTTATTTAGCGTTTCTATTGTATTTCTATTGCTCCATCTTCCCCTTTCGATATGTTGCGATTTGCATTTATCATGTCCAAACTCCATACGTATGTCTGTTGTAAATTGTTCAATGATTTTTATGAGTCTCTGTAATTCGGACTCTGTTGCTGCATAACGTTTTGCGCCACCTTGTGCAAGAAAATATTTTGTACTAATTTTTTATGTATCACAGCAAATTTGACATCTGAAGTAAGATTATTTAAAAAAAATGATTATTTTTTCCAGGGTTACTGGACACTATACACAATTAAAAACAAAAATATTTTAAATTTTTTAATTGGACATTTGTGAAGGGAAATTAAAAGAGGGCATGAATAATAGAAACAAAATTTTTTTAAATTTTTTTGTTTTTCTTTTAGTATAATTTTGTAGACATATGGATATAAATTCAAAGAGGATATTAATTAATATCGATCTGAAAATATTTTATACAAAAGTGAATTTAACGGAAAAGTGCATTTTTCCCATGGAAACCCAATTAAAATTTCCAAGGCGTTGACGGCTCAGGTAAATGTTAAAACAAATAAATACAAAAATATAAGTCACTCATTCTTTGTCATTAAAATTAAATTTTGTGTATAGCATCAAGAAAAAACAAACATTTTTTTTGACTAGCCTAAGTAATCCAATCTTAGTGAATGAAATAAAAATGAAAAAACTAAGAGTGGTAGGTAAAGTTATTATTATTATTAGGCTACTGCGGATGTCGACCAAAACAGATCTATTGCGCAAAACCTGCTGAGGTACCCTTTAAGGTTTTTCTTCTTTAATTTTAGAAAATTCTGGGGTTTATTGTTCCATAATTTTTGTAAATGCAAGGCAACACTACCAAGGTGGTGTAGCCTTTCTCTGTCTAGTGCAGGGCATTCACAAAGAATTTCTTCTGAATTTTCAGTGACCATTTCACAGAATTGACAGATGATGGTCTCAGAGTAACCAATGTCTGTGGCATGTAAACTTACCAGTAAAAGATCTACTCTACTGAACGAAAATCGCTTGAAATAGTTTCTCTGTTTGGCGTTAGGAGTTGTTTCGCTTGTCCTTGATCGATATCATCTCGCCAGTGTTCAATGGATTTATTCTCCTCCCGTTTTCTAAGGCATTCGTAAATGTTGTATGTCCAAATAAAGGCTCAGAGCCAATTAGAGGCCTGTTTGCCCCTTTTTAACTAGATTATTCATGTCCAGGAACTCAAGAGCCAGTAATTCTGTGTTGAAGTTCCCTAATGAATTTCATTAACCTTTTTTTAGGTTATCGCAGTTCAAAGCCGTCGGACTATGCGAAAGTATGTAAATGTGGATTACTCCCATTTTTCTATGCAGATATTGCCTCGCACATATCTCGATGGCATGTTTTTTTGTCGAAAAGATTCTTGGGTAAAAACCCATTTGAGTCGATTTTTCAAATTTTTTCATTGCAGGCTCTTCCATTCCATTACACTCGCAATGACCGAATATATCCAAAATTTGTTGTAGTTGCGATTCACATAGATTCAAAGTTCTCGTAATAAATTATAATTGTTGTTTTTTTTTAGTAATTTAATAATTTTCTACCTCGGATATATCAAAAGAGACATCATCGAAGTAAGGCAACTAGAAAAAATCTGGAAGATAAAATTAAACTTGAAAGACCTTACACGTGCATTTTACTCTTTTATTTAATCCAAATGCTACATTTTAATCGTTTCCAATCAAATAGAACTTATCGATTATAGAAATAAAAAAAATTGCAGGTGCACTGAATTTGCGTGAATTAACTTGTAAAAAGGGCACACGTGCGCGTTTATTTAGTATAAATTATTAGACTGCGCCTAGAAGAAGAAAAAGTTGAAATAAGCAGAATCACGAGTAAACAATTTTCGCAATTTCATTTGTTTACCATTTTCTACTTCCACTTGTTTTTTAATTTTACATTTTTTCTTTTTACAATTTATCCCCTAAAATTTTAGAGTAACTTGATCATTTGAAGTTGATGCTTTCCTTGTCAAGAGCGATAATTCTATCACGCAAACCGATGCAGAATTTTAAGAGTAATTTTACAGCGACGACATTTTAGAGGGCTACTAGAGAGAAGTGAAAAAGGAAAGTTTGAAATAAGGATCAGTTAGTGAACAGCAAAGAAAATTTAGTTATGTTAATGTAAACATTGGATGTAATGGAAGTGAAAATAGAAGCAGAAAAGTTGTTTATAATCAAACATTGCAAGCAAATATGTAGAAGAGCAAGATATCAACAGCTGACTCTGTCTTTTGCCCTTTTGCCAATTTCAAGTTTGTAGTTTTGTAGCCCATTGAGTTTTTATTTAATAAAGTGTAATTTAGAAGTGGCGTTTGATTTGAGCGTAATCGCGGAAACCGACAGAAGTGGCCTCTGACTACTAACAGCAGGGTCTCCAAAGCGCTCTGGCCAAAACTGAATCTTAAAAGGACAAAATGTCTGCTTGAATTCAACAGATCAACTACCAGCGTCCTCAAAGATATTATAACGGGTCAATGCACCATTGGCACCTTAGTCTGTAGAATGAGTGTGTCTCACAATGACTTTTGCAGGAATTGTGAAGAGGAAGAAGTATTTGAGTCGGTACAACACCTCCTCAGTGAATGTTCTGCACTTCAAAAAAGCTGTGGAAAATATCTTGGCGATTATTTCTTTGAAGGCCTGGGAAATTTATAAAATGCATCACAGGAGGAACTGGTCACCTTCTTAAAAAAATCTAAGTGCTTTAAGCAACTTAGTTAGAAGATGGAAATCAAATGCGGGTATCACAAAAAGCCTTAAGGACTCAAGTTGGAAGTGGATCAAAATAGTTTTGATTTTTGAGACCTTTTTTTTTGGCTGCATTTTCTCAATATAAAAAAAAACTTTGAACATTGCTTAAATGAAAGAAGTGCATAACATCGAGACAAAAAAAAATAATAATAAATAATCAAAGGTAATTTTGAGACACTTATCTAAACTGAATTTATACCAAAATTGAATGAGCTGCAAAACTGCACGAACTATTGTACTTATTTAAGATGGGATTGCTTAAATAAAACTTGATTTATTTATCCTCGTCCCACGTGACCATCTAGCTGCCAGACAAAAAAGAAAAGAGACCGAAAAGATGGCCGACTTGATATATGTAACAGAGTACTTCATATATCTTAAAATTTAATTACTTATGCGAACAATGGGTGGTTCAGATAACCTAGAGTTATATTAATAATATTTACAAAATAGTTTTTTTTCTGACTAAAATGTTTGAAATCTTCATGATATTTGCATGCCAATTTTTTCAAATTTTTTTTAATTTTTTACAAAGTTTGAAACTTTGCGTTGTATGATTTTTGTTGTAGTATGCACTATACTTTTTTCAAAAAAATTAAAAATAAAAAAAATAGCAAACATTTTGCAATATGTCACGCTGCTATTTTTATGAACTCCGGTGTACGTGTTGAAGTAAAAAAATATATTTTACATTCACTTTTTAAAGCAACAAAGTAATTTGTATGCAATGTGACTTGAATAAAAAATCCAAAGGGCAGCAGTTAACGCTTTCATTCAAGCTAACTGAATACAGTGGAGACCCTAATTGATTTTATTTAGTTGTCATTCAAATACTTCAAACAATTGTTTTATTATTATTAAACTGAATATCAACTAGCTACTTCTTTATAAGAATCGGTGAATTAATTTAAAAGCAGCTTTGAACTTTTCATATATGAACCAGAAGGCTGTAAAAATGTATATAGCAAAGGAAAAAAATGATAAAAAATCAACGGGATTTTGCAACAACTTCAAATTTTCGCTTTATTTATTAAAATTTAATAAGCTAGTAAACTACATAACAAAAATTTTAAAAAATCCAATTAAAAACCATGGGATTGAAATGAAAAGTTTGTGGAATTTCGCAAATTTTTTTTATAAAGTTTGAAGCTTGGATTTATATAGTTTTTGTTAGACAACGAGCTATAATTTTATAAAAAAACAAAAATTTATATTAAAAATAAAACAAAACCATTGTCAAAATTGGTGAAATTATTGGTTTCCTATCGGTTATTGCGAGCTGATGCAGCCGATATGGCGGCTTGCCTCTGTTTTCAAGATTAGTACCCTTTCTTGTTAGCTCATCGACCTTGTAATTTTCTTCAATATTTTCAATATTTCTATATCCCGGAATCCATATAAAGCTGACCTTGAAGACGGTGCTAATATCATTTAGAGCTGCCATTCATTCCTGAGCAACTTTTGATCTATGTATAACTGTCTCCATTGATATTATGGCCGCCTGGCGGTCCGGGAAGATATAAATCGTAGTTTTTATTACGGGGTGTGCGTTAAGGTACACAGTTACCTACTTTATGGCTAAGATTTTTGCCTGGTAGACGCTACAGTAGTCCGGAAATCGGACAATAATTCTAATCCTAATCCTTTTGAAAAAACTCCATAGCCTACTTTTTTGCTAGCTTAGACTCATCCGTGGAAAAATGTATGCTATTTCCCCTCTCGATAGTCTTTAAGTTTGTCACTCTCTTCTTGACAAGGACGCCTGTCGAAAATGGGTTTAGGCAAAGAGTAGTCGATTTCTTGATTAGAACCACTCATAGTGTGTAGTATAGAAGCGTGGCCGAACCGCCGGGTATTCCATAGCGCCATACTAATAAGTCTAAGGCGGCCACCAGTTTTCCTACCAGATTTAGAGCAGGCAGGTTGACTAGCACCTCGTGTGCTTTATTAGAGGTGGTGCTTAAAGCGCCGGTGATTCATAAACCAACATCCAACGGCCCGTACTATTTATTAATATTTTTATTCATTCCATTTGATACGTTTTTTTTAGAAATTGTATGACACATTTTTCTCAGTGGGATGTTTATTCTGCATCCTGCAATTGACAACTGATTGATATGTAATTAACAGTAGTCGTAACTGCATACTTACTTTACGAGTAAATTAGAATAAAATATGTTGCACTTAATTTATTTGAATTCTTAAGTGAAAGGGCGTAGTTAAATTTATAAATTTAATTGCTTCGAATTACAATCTCTGTATAGAATCTATTGAGTAATCACTTCAAATTTGCATGCTAATCAGAGTAACTACTGGATATATCGCGCGTGCAAGAAAGCAATAGCGAAGTTCACAATTAAGTGCAAATAGTCTGGCAGGATGGCGTGTGTGGATATGTGAACATAATTGTTGGCTGCGATGTCAATTTATTTGCATTTAAGTGTGCTCTCCGAGCTGTTTCATACCAAACGAGGTTTCAGACAGGGTGACTCGCTGTGGTGTGACTTCTTTAACCTGATGTTGGAGAGGATCGTACGAGCCGCAGAACTTAATCGCTCAGGCACAATGAACGAGGACAAAACGAAGTACCTGCTGTCATCAAACAAACAGTCGGCGCACACGCGTATCGGCACCCACGTCACTGTGGCAGTTATGATTTCGAGGTTGTAAAGGACTTCGTATACTTAGGAACCAGCATTAACACCGATAACAATGTCAGTCTTGAAATCCAACGTAGAATAACTCTTTCCAACAAGTGCTACTTTGGACTAAGTAGGCAATTGAGTAGTAAAGTCCTCTCTCGACGAACAAAACTAACACTCTACAAGACTCTCATCATGCCCGTCCTAACGTATGGCGCAGAAGCTTGGACGATGACAGCATCCGATGAAGCGATGCTTGGAGTATTTGAGAGAAAGATTCTGCGTAAGATTTTTGGACCTTTGCATGCTGGCTACGGCGAATATCGCAGACAATGGTACGATGAGCTGTATGAACTTTACGACGACATAGACATAGCGCAGGGAATAAAGATCCAGCGGCTACAGTGGCTGGGTCATGTCGTCCGAATGGATACAAACGCTCCGGCTCTGAAAGTATTCGATGCGGTACCAGCGGGTGGTAGTAGAAGAAGAGGAAGGTCTCCTCTGCGTTGGAAAGATCAGGTGGAGAAGGACTTGGCTTCACATGGTGTGTCCAATTGGCGCCGGTTAGCAGTTAGAAGAAGTGTGAACTGCGCTATTAGTCGTGTACACTAACATATGAATGTAAATGAGAATTAAAAAGGTATGCCTATGAGTACTGCATATTCTGGGTGAGCAAAATTGTGAAATGAAAGAAACAAAAAATTCCTGCTCGTAAAATTTTGACATTTTTTCACTCTCAAAGTTATAGTTTCATAACTCTAGCGCAGGGACTTATTGAAA
>JAYXIM010003281.1:0-60851 GCA_037575425.1 Anastrepha fraterculus
GTTCTACGCTAGCTATTACATCTTAGATGGCTCCTAAGGTAGATCTGCCACTTCTAAAACTATGTTACCTGTCAGACAGGCCACCACTGCTTTCTACGGCTTCGCTAAACCTACGGTTATACCTCATAGAACTGGTATATAGTAAATCATTATTTTCAATGCTGCCAACTCTCTTTGAAGAGAGTTTCATTAGACCGAGTTGCAGCGACAAATGTTTCCGTATATGAACGCGGTCTTACTAACACTCATTAAGTGCTTCTAAACAGTTTGAAATTTTCAAGATAGATAAAAACAAATACGAGTAAATACTAAGGTATTCAGAATGACGGGGGGAATCGATTTACCCATGTCTGCTTATCCATCAATGAGTTCATGTGTAAGATAGTTCGAGTGAAAAGTGAAATAAGTAAACAAAACTTGATAGATAATTTGCTCTTGGCGTAAAGTAAATTAGTATAGAAAATGAACCAAATTTGACACTAACTATGGCCTGCACCGTGTAACGATAATTTTCAATAATGCAAAAAAGGAAACATCCTTTTTCATCTCCGTCTTTTGATCTTGATTATCTATTGGCAACTAAATAGAAATTCTGATCCGTGGTTACTAATCTGATCTTTACAATGAACTCTCGTTTAACGTGCACGGATCATATTAGCCATTGCATATCAAAAATGTATTTTGTTTTAATAAAACTTTGGCACACTTTTTATTGCCTGCCAAATGATTTAAAACTGAACGTTCAATAAATTGGAGCATTAACTGGCAACACAAACTAGTCTTGTATTCGTCCGGTCCACTTAACCGAGTATACTGGTACTGTGGCCAATAGTGGGCGCATGAATCCCAGACTCATACTCAGACCCACGCGCTAGTTGCACAAGTCTGATGAGAATTTTGTGTAAGAACTCAAATAATTCTCTTATAAGGTTCAATAAATTCAGAAATTTAAGGTTGGAAAATGACTGCGATTTTACTAAAATAGTCATATAGGTATTCAGATAAAAATTAAAAAAAATATATACATATGTATGTATGTATATGTACATATGTATATAAAAAAGTCTCAAAAATGTTGACTAAATTTTTTTTGAAATTCCCAAAATAATTCGTTTTTTTTTTCAAAATAATTAAAATCCAGAAAAAATAAATAAATGTATCCCTTATTCCAATTTCCAAGAAACCTGTCCAAAACAAAAACATTTTTTAAAGATAATTTTTCTCCGCAAAACAAACTTTAACAAAAACAATTGTCACAAATTACAAAAGCCAACAAAGTTTCCAAAAATTTTGAAACCGTAATAAAAAAATTTTAAGCTGGGAAATACTATTAATTTCTCAAAAACCCAGTAAAAAGAGTTCCAAATAAAAATTCCAAAACAAATTTACAAAAACAATTTTTTTTAATTGTACTTTTTTTCTAAAAAATATACTTTAACAAACAGAATTGTCAAATTACAAAACTAAATTTCCAAAAACAT
Source organism: Anastrepha fraterculus (assembly GCA_037575425.1). NCBI lineage: Eukaryota > Metazoa > Arthropoda > Insecta > Diptera > Tephritidae > Anastrepha > Anastrepha fraterculus. The sequence goes on from JAYXIM010003281.1 coordinate 1,482, forward strand.
ATTTATGAAAAAATTTTCACAAAAAAAAACTTTTACAAACGAAATTGTCACAAATTACAAAAACCAGTTTTCTAAAAACGTCAGTAGAAAGCAAAAACTTAAAAAAAAAATTATCAAAAACAAACTTAAAATAAAAGTATATGGTATTTTTTTTTTAATATGCTTTAATCAACAGAATTGTCGTATTACAAAAACAAATTTCCAAAACCCATTTCCAAAAAAACAACATTTTTAAGGCAAATTTTTCACACAAAAACATAAACTTTAACAAAAAAAATTGTCACATATTACAAAAACCAAAAACTTTTCAAAAAGTGTTGAATAAAAACATTTAAGATGGAAAATACTGCAATTTTCTAGAAAAGTCAGTAAAAAGCAAAAACTTAAAAAAAAATTACCAAAAAAAATTAAAAAAAAATAAAGTATTTTTCTAAAAAATATACATTAACAAACAGAATTGTCAAATTACAAAAACAAATTTCCAAAGATCATTTCCAAAAAAACATTTTTAAGGAAAATTTTTCACACAAAAAAATCTTTAACAAACAAAAATTTCACAAATTACAAGAACCAAAAAATTTTCCAAAAATTCTGAACCCAGAAATAAAAAAAAATTTTAAGCTGGAAAATACTACGAATTTCTCAAAAACCCAGTTAAAAAAATATTTACAAAAACAATTTATCATGCTTTTTTTCTAAAAAATATACTTCAACAAACAGAATTGTCAAATTACAAAACAAATTTCCAAACAACAGTTCTATAGAAAATTTTTCAAAAAACAAAAAATGAACTTTAACAAGTAAAACTGTCACAAATTACAAAATTTTGAATAAAAATATTTAACATGGAAAATACTACGATTTTACTAAAAAAAAAACAGTAAAAAAAAAATTCCAAAAAAATGTCCAAAAAGAATTTTTTCGTATGTATACTTTTTTTCTACAAAATATACTTCAATAAACGGGATTGTCAAATACCAAAAAAAATCCAAAAAACATTTCCAAAACAAAAACTTTTTAATGGATTAGTACTTTTTTCTAAAAAATAAACTTTAACAAACAAAATTGTCACGAATTACAAAAACCAAAAAATTGTGAATCAAAAAATAAAATTCGAAAAAATTTTTTTAATATAAAAGCACCTTCCAAAAATATTCAACATTCATAAATATCAAAAGCTGGCGCAGTAACTTATAGTTCCTCATATGTATGTACATATATCTACCCGGTAATTCATTCACCAGGGGGACAAGCAGGAGGAGCCAGAAAAGTGAAAGAAAACCACAATCTGAATAAGCGAATATGTCAACTCATCGACTGCAAGCAACTAATCGGTTATGAACGCCTAGCCTATTAATGATATCCGCTTCACTTTAGAAACAAATTTTGCTATTCGATTTACCGATTGATCGGTAAGTAGGGAAATCGCAGGTAGTGATCACATCCGAATAGGTTCAGCATGATTCGGAAGGTTCAAAGGGCAAGGTAGGTTTTCGGTAGGCTTGCTAGGCGAAGCAAAACTGTAATAGTCACTCCAGCTGCCACGTCATAGGAAGCTCAGCAGAAGAATTGCGCTAGCTCATTAACTAAACTTAAACTCTTCCAACCAGTCGTTTCTCAAAAGGCAAGGAAATAACGTGAGCGCTGGTTTCGTTGAATTTTTTTTATATCATCAACACAATCGCAGTTTGAACCGACCTCTGTTGTGAGCACATCCCCTGTTACGTCAGCAAATCAGTTGATTTCTTAAAAATCGTCAAGTAGTCTTAAGATGGTCACACCTTATGAATTTTCTGCACAGTGTTCAAAACCTACTACGTACATAAGATCATCAATTAACAGAAGAGTTTGCTTCTAGTAGCGGTTGCTCCTCACTAGGGAATGGCAAATCTCCCAAAAATTTGTTTTTTTGTTTTGTTTTTTGCCATAAGATATTTCTCATTTTATCAGCTCAAATTTGTATCCACTTCACACGAACACCACTTAAAGATTATTCAAGGCATGCCTAATGTATTTTTCTCATTGGACACCAACTTTAGATTTATTACAATTTTTAGCCGGGTATTTAAAACAAGATTTCGCTCGAAGCTCTTCTACACTTGTTTAATATTATTTTTCCTCTCTTTCCAGTGGTCTCGACGACATCTCCAGTTCTCAGTGTATAACACTCCTTCGCGGCATTGCACATCGCACTGGACGTACAGTTATTTGCTCGATTCACACTCCGTCCGCCAAAGTGTTCGATATGTTCGACAAGGTTTACATATTAGCCGAGGGGCAATGCATTTATCAGGGAGCGGGCGCAAATATTGTGCCTTACATGAAACAAATTGGACTGACATGTCCGCGTACTTACAATCCTGCCGACTTTGGTGAGTTTCAAAGCATACTTTAATCTGGAGCGCTAGGAATATGAGTGCCCATACAAATTATTAAATAATTTTTACTTCTAAGTTAAAAATATTTTCATTCCTTCTCTTTTGCAGTTATCGAAGTTGCCTGCCATGAATATGGCAACCAGTACCATGAACCAATGGTTGCTGCTGTAAAAAATGGCAAGGTTTATCGCTGGTCGCCACATCAGGAATACCGGCAACTCACATCGAATGCCACCAATAAATCAGATACCACCTCCGGTGCCTCGTCCTTCGATGAGTTGGAACAATTCGAAGAGGAAATCAATCCGAAGCTATTGAAGCAAAAAGCCTCGTGGTGGATGCAATACCGGCTGTTGCTGATGCGCATGATGGTGCAGATGTGGCGCGATAAGGTATGTAAAGGGAAGTGATAGCTGTTAGCTTTCAATTATTAACTATTCTCTACTCATTCCAGTCCTACATGAAGCTGAAATTCTACATGAATATCGTCTTGGGGCTGATTGTTGGTGGAATTTACAAAGGCATTGGCGATGATGCCTCTAAGGCGTTCTTCAATTTTGGATTTGTCTTTACGATAATTATTGCGTATTTATATCTGCCGATGATGCCTGTATTGTTACAATGTAGGTGACATCTTTTAAGCTAGAAAGTTAGCATAGTCTGTATAAAGTATGAACTTAAAAGTAACATCATCAAGCTTGCGAAGGGCGACAAAAAAGTTTGGGGAATGAGGTGGAAAGGCGAGGGATAGTTAAGTTGAAGATGAATACAGGTAACTCTTCTCAGATCAGTCAACCATACTTCGGTAAGACAGGCTTCGCAACATGATTATTGGAAATGGGCGGGTTACCTTTTTTCCTTAGATGATGTGTTCTTTTGTCCTACTGCATGGTCTTCTGCTTCGGAAACCCAAGTTTCATCTTCGGTCCCAATCCAATTCATAAATCGCTCACCTCTGTTTATCTTCCAGAACAAGTTTCTCTGTTTTTTTCATATCGACTGAGAGCGCCGCCACAATCGAACGACCTGGGCGCTGATCGACTTCAGTTGCGTATCAGCCTTGCTTGAATGATTTGTGTCAGTTATGAATCAATATATTTCCTGGGTAAGGGTCCCCGTACCGAGGACAAATCGAAGTGCCTGCTGTCCTCAAACAAACAGTCGACGCTCTCGCGTTTCGACACCCACAACAGTTATGATTTCGAGGTTGTAAGAGACTTTGTGTATCTAGAAACCATTATCACCACCGATAACAGTGTCAGCCTTGAAATCTAAAGGAGAATCTCTCTTACCAACAAGTGCTACTTTGCACTGAGTAGCCAACTGAATAGTAAAGTCCTCTCTCGACGAACAAAAGTAACACGCTACAAGGCTCACATCATGCCGATCCTAACGTAAGACGCAGAATCTGGGAAGATGACAATTTCCGATGAGGCGTCTCTTTGAGTGTTCGAGAGAAAGATTCTGCGGAAAATTATTGGCACTTTGCACGTTGGCAACGGCGAATATCGCATGCGATGGAACGATAGACATAGCACAGCGAAAAGATCCAACGACTTCGTTGGCTGGGTCATATCGTCCGAATGGATACAAATGCTCCGATTTTGCATGTATTCGATGCGGTACCAGCTGGTGGTAGCAGAGGAAGAGGAAGGCCTCCTCTGCGTTGAAAAGATCAGGTGGAGAAGGACTTGGCTTCACTTGTTGTATCCAACTGGTGCCGGTTAGCGCAAGAAACAAACGGCTGGCGCGCTTTGTCGAAGTCGGCCAAAATCGCGTAAGCGGCTATCGCGCTAATCAAGAAGAAGGGTATCCGTAAATAGATAGCATCTCTTTCAAAATTATTTGTCTTCTTTTCCTTGCACGAAATTCCATTTTTTCCATAGTTAATGTTTTATTTTCCCGTGAGTTGTTAAACAGGCGATATCTCAAAGTTGAAGGCGCCAATTTGACTGAAACTTAGTAGCTCTAGTAGAATTTAGTCACCAAGTAGCGTCAAGCATGAAAAACCCAGTCATTATCCCTCCAAAGCCTCCACTTCGTGAACTCTTTAGCCACGCCTCCTATACACCTCTCTTCCTATACATCGTTCTATGAAATAAACTCAACATGGTGTTACTTTAAAGTCGAGCTTTTTTGTGACTTGACTACAACTATTCGTTCGTTTTTACCTCAAACTAAGCCTCTAGTCTTTTTTCTCCAGTTCCCACAGAGATGAAATTTCTAAAACGCGAATACTTCAATCAGTGGTATAATCTCAGTTCCTATTATGCCGCTTTGATCTGTTCCAAATTGCCTTTTATGTTCTTGCTGGCCACCATCTACCTCATCATGGTGTATCTAATGTCCGGTCAACCGTTAGAGCTGTTCCGTTTTTGTATGCTTTTCTTAATCGCTTTTCTAACCGCCATGACTTCGGAGAGCTTGGGTCTACTAATATCGTCGCGTCTAAGTTTGGTGGTAAGTAACTTCGCTGCTGCACTTCTTCATCATTCAAGTTATCAATCCATATCACACACACTTCTCTTTCAGAACGCCATGTTCATGGGTCCAGTAGTTGCGGTGCCACTCATTCTACTCTCCTGCTATGGCATTGGTTATGGCAAAGCTGTCTATATACATCCTTTGATGCGCTATCTGATGCAACTGAGCTATCTGCGTCACGGCATGGAAGGCCTGGTAGTCGCTCTGTATGGTTACGATCGTGAGGATCTACATTGTCCAGATACCGAAGTATTTTGTATGTTTAGGAAATCGCAATTCTTGCTTATGATTCTTGGCTTCGAGAATCTCAACTACCTGTTCTCGGTGTGCTGTTTGGTGATTTTTTATATAATTTTTACGCTCGCCGCATATCTTATGATACGTCATCGTCTCTCGCTGCGATCCTCCAACAATGTGATCATCCAATATGCGAGTCAATTCTTGGTGAAGCATTTCAATTTTGCTTCTTATAATTACTAACGGCGCATAAATATGTATTTAATTATTTTTTCTTAAATGCTGTACAAAGAATATTTATTATGTTATTGACTAAATGACCATTTAGGGAATGCTTGAGTGGGAGTAGTTAGCATAGAGTAAAAAAAAGAATATTTCTGATAAAATACTACTTAAGTATTTAGAATAGTTATTTTGCCATAAAAACTAAATCTTCGACTTGTGATCAATTTGAATAACTTTTTAAAGTTTTTTATAACTACTTGTGTATGTATGCGCATATATATTTTATGTATGTATTTATGATCTTTAATAATTTTAAGCTGATGTACTTTACGATTGCTTAACCCGGTGGATTACAGTGATATTAGAATTAATTAAAAATTACTAATAAAATGTAACATTTTTTATTCGAAGAAAAGAGTTTAAGTAAATTTTGTGGAATATTTGAAGTAAGAAAGCCATTTTTATACAAATTATGGATTATTTAAAAATAGGAAATTCTGGCATTAGCAGACTTTTACTATATTTGTATTATATTAGGTGTGCAACTAAGTTCTTGCTGTTTTTTTTTTATGAAAATATAACTTTATTCTGAAAAAATGGTTACAAGTGAATCATTGAAAGTATTGTCCATCGCTGGCTACTACTTTTTCTCATCTTTCTGGTTGATCTCGTATACCGTCACAGTATAACTGTTCATCTTTTGAGGCTATCCATTCATATGAATGGAACTGCTGGTCAGCTAGACCATGTGCCATGGATCGGAACAGGTGGCAACGTGAGGCCAAGCATTGTCATGCTGTAGAATCCCTTTTTCATGCCTCTCCGCGTATTGCGGCTCGGCTCAACCGCATCTATTGAAGCCGATACCGATTCCCAGTGATGGCTTCGCTTGGTTTTAACATAATTAACATAATAAATAACACCAAGTTGGTCCCACCAAATACATAGCATAACCTTCGCAGCGTGAATATTCGGCCGAGGCGACAACGTAGAAGCATGACCGGGCAGTCCTCATGACTTTCTTTTCTTTGGACTGCTGTAATGAAACCATTTTTCATCACCCGTTACGATGCGATGAAGAAAACCCTTCCTTTTTTGCCGCTGAAGCAGTTGTTCACAGGCGAAAAAACGACGTGGTTATAACTCATAAGGAACCCAAGTCCAGTGTTTCTGAATCATTACCAAAGCATGCAATCGCTTGGAAATGGATTGGCGGATAACTTCTAATACTTAAGCAAGCTCTTCTTGCGTTTGACACGGATCCTCATTGAGCAATGCCTCCAATTCAACCAATTCAGCGGATTTGAAGGTTTTTGGTCTCCCTTCACGCGGACGGTCGTTAACATTAAAATCACCGTCTTTGGAGCGACGGAACCAATCTCGGCACGTTGTTTCACTTAAAGCAGCATCTCTATAAACTTTTTGTAGCTCTCGATGCGCTTCAGTCGCCGCTTTTTTTCGAATGAAAGAGGAAAATTAACTCTTCCCGCAAATGACGATTATTCGGCACAAAATCAGACATTTCCACAAAACCAGAAGTATACTCGTATGATACCAAAACAAAATCACTAATGCGTCGAAGCAGTTTGTTTACCATATATCTAAGCTTGGTTTATGACGTTTAGGTTATGTTAGAATCGACTAGCGGCAACTTAGTTGCGCACCTAATATAAATGTAAAGCAAAAGTCAACAGAAACATGACAATTTTGTAGTGCACATTTCAATTGTTTAATGATCTGGCAATATCAAAATATCATTCAGAGCGGATATTTTTAACAAGGAGATACGCCCTAATTAAGAAAGAATTTTTTTTAAATTACTGAGGAAATTCTGTGTCGAGTGTTATATACATATGTATGTGGTTGCAAGCTTTGTTCACAGGCCTTTCGAAGCAATTCGAAGAAGGGAGGAGATATCTCAGTTCACTTTGTGTAGAATTTTGTATAAATATCTTGGCCAAACTAAGTGCAGTCTCTTGACCATGTAGGTTAGGTTAGGTTATGGTGGTAGTCGGTTTGTACGACCGAGACACTACAGATCCGTTGTGATACCACTGTGCGACACGGGAACCTCATATTTAGTTTTTTTTACGGCATGCGTATTTGGCTACGTAGCCACTTCTTTTACAGCTGGGTGAAGCGTTTAAAAATCTCGTTTTGGAGGTATCTACTTCTGAGCGGAAAAAGTGCTTTAAAAAATGATTCAAGGCAATGCAGAAGTGTATTGACCTTCAAGAAGAATATTTTGGAAAACAATAAAGCTATTTCCAATATTATTTTACTGTATTTTTACAACTGAGCGCAGAATGTAAAAGACAACCCTCATACCATCGTTGCCCTTATGTATGGCAAACAAATCTACATCTGCAAAAAATTCTCAGCCCGATATCTCAATTATTCTGTATTTGCCCTATTGAAACTCCGGATAAATGTATGCGAGGCGAATTATGTACACAAAATAATAGATTAATGCGGTCCTTTGCTTGATGATTTGAACTCAAACGAGGATTTATTGTCAGATCAGTAGAATGACTAGTAAAACTTTGCAATATCATCGCTCTAACTTGTATCCATATCCCGTTTTTTACAACTATTCGAATAAAATTTGAAAGGCAAATGGAGAGAATTGCAATATATGAACGACCACTAATTTTTTAAGGGAAGCTCTTTCATAACAGTAAAGCAGTGGAAGGTGTGACAAGCAACTCGGCGAGACAGCAGTTGTTTCAAATAACTTAATGAGCACTTACTGTTCATAATGATGATCAAGTTAAGAACTTACTGCCTTTAATTCAAAGAGAAAGCATAATAGAACACATAACAAAGGATATACGCAACAATTATGTACATACATGCATATATGTATATTAGGGTGGGTCAATTTTTATGGAACGACTTTTTCGACATCGTTCCTAGCAGATCAGGATTCCATAGAAAATTATGAGAAAAAAATGTATTAGAGGAAGCATGTAAAATAAATTTCCCCAAATTATAAAAGAATTTATATTTCATTAATAAGAAAATTGAGAGCGAAGTACGGCTATAAAGATTTTTAATTGAAAAAAAAAATGTTTGATTAAAAACCAAAACATGTCAAAATAGGTTTTTAAATTTTTGTAAAATTTAATTGTTTTTGGTTTTTTAGAAATTTTGGTTTGATTTACGAATGCAAAGAAATTACATACAGTCACCTGTTACAATAATAAAAAATTACATGTAATTTACTTTGTGCTGCCATCTTTAAATAAAAAGTATCAAAAATAAACTCTTCGTACCAAAAGATCTACGTGCGCCGTTGTTTTTCCACAAAAGGAGGCACTTACAGTTTCAAGCCGACTCCGAACGGCAGATATTTTTTTATGAGGTGGTTTGTCATTGCCTGCCGAGGGGCGACCGCTATTAGAAACATGTGTTTCGCCGAGATTCGAACCTACGTTCTCTCTGAACTCCGAATGGTAGTCCCGCACCAACCCATTAGTATTTATAATGATTTAGTAAATATTAATCTTCATAATAACTTCGTATTTATTATTGGACTCCTGCGCACTGCCACCACTGCCACCAAAAGAAATCTAGAGATCTCAAAGCCGGCTTAGGTACCCTATATTTTAAGTCTTTTTGAAAAATTTAGCAAATTCTGGGGCTTATTACTCCATAATTTTTATGAAAGCATGGCAATACCACCAAGTTATTGTAGTCTTTTTCTCCCTAGTGCAGGACATTCGCAAGGAATTTGTTCGGAATTTTCAGTGACCTTTTCACAGAATGGACAGGTGATGGTCTCAGAGCGACCAATTTTGTTTAAGTGATATATTAATTACTTCGTATTAAGTAAAGACAATTTCTTTTCAAATTTGGCGGGCTCGATATTTACTTTAAGGTTTTTATCTTATAATTTTCAGAATCCAAATATCCTCGGCGATGAAAAGATCAGGTGGAGAAGGACTCTGCTTCGCTTGGTGTATCCAATTGGCGCCGGTTAGCACGAGAAAGAAATAACTGGCGCGCTTTTTTAAACTCGGTCAAAATCGCGAAAGCTGATATCGCGCCAATTAAGAAGAAGAAGAATATATTGGCATCTGACCAACATGTCCATTTCCTAAGTAATTTCTAGCAGGTGAAATCTTTTCTTCAATAATGTACGAAACGGTGACACCTTCACACATAAGAAACTCCATACACGAAAAGTATCGCCTTCGCCTCGCAAGTCTTTTAATAGCAGTTCCCAGAAAATTTTTCCCCAAACTGACTTATTTACCCATGAATAATTTTATTCTAATTTTTGTGTCATAACCGCAAACATCTATGAATAATAGAAAGAATAAATCGTGCTTCTTCTGAAAGAAACTGAAAATAATAAAAGTTTATATTTCCTATTAATTCAAAATCACAGACAGCATTACAGGAATGTGTTTGGAACATCCGATAAATAGGGAAAATTATTCCGAACATTTCGAATGAAAAAAAAAATTAATTATAAATAATAATAGAAAATATAATAGAAATAAAAATGAAAATAAAAATTAAAAAAATGTGCATAATATGAAACCATTCTCACATCACAGTATTGACTATCGCACCGTAAACAGCCAAAAAGAATTGAAAAAAAAAACGGAAAAAGTTGGCTTTTAAAAATAGTTTCTCACTTTCACTAAACATCTACTTTACATGCATAATCACAATAAGCTCCTGCAAATACTTTTCCAAAATCTTCATCTTAACAGACTTGCTGAAAGTATTTTGCTGACCACGTCTGGAGGCTACTTTACTTTATCGCTTTAAGCTTTAAGCTTGTGAATTAGAAAACGCTTTAATACTGTTCACAAAGCACACATTTTTAGCCGTTATTATTATTTTTTTTTTTCAAGCGCTTGAGTAGAAAAATTCTTATGACGAAATGGGATGGCTGGTAATCACTTAATCTTCGTAGAATGTTGGGAGTTCAAGAGACTTTGTAATCTGTATAGCAAAAGCGTAGTGTCTTGGCTTTATTTAGTCTGTAATTGTATGCTTGTAAAAAAAAAATACAGCGACCTTGCGAAAAAATGAACTAAATAAAACAAAGACTACATTTGCTAAATTATTCACATTTACGAGAGTTCAAATACAATCCAAAAGTTTTTTCTTCATTTCGTTATTTCACATATGTATGTACGTACAACTTTTGATATAAAAAAATATTATAAAATATACAGGGTATACAAAAATATAGTATACAATACCAAACATATTTCATTAAAATAAACAAATAAAATAAATTCAATGTACTAAACAAAATTTATGAATTGAGAAAAATTTGTGGATGTTAGGGGTTACATACGTCCAGTACCGCCAAAAATGCGCTAAAAGAAAGACTGTTTTTAGAAGAAATAACAATAGAAATAATTATAAAAAAAAATTGTATACATTGTTTATTAGTACTTAAACTTTATAAAAAAAAATGTATTTTAATTTTTCTTTACAAAAATTGGTATGTAACAAATCCCGTGACCCAAATTATAATGAAAAAAAAGTTGCTCCACGGTCTGCAGCTTTTCTCCTTGAAATGTTGATAAATCTGTAAAAAGCAAATAAAAAAATCTTGTAAAATTAAATTTGCTGTCAAGCCGGATTTATGAGTTTCGAAAAATGTTGCACTTTACGGCATTAAAAAAAAAGTATGCCTTTTACGTCACTTTACACTTTAATTATGTTTATAATTTTTTTTTAATAAAAATATCAAAAATTCGTTTCGACAGACTATAAAGAAAACACTTTTGAATATTAAAAAAAAACGCATCAAAAAATATTAAACACTGTATCAGTTATCATGAAGACCGTGCCGGAAAAAGTATATATACATATATATATAATTGACGCGTACACCCTTTTTGGGTGTTTGGCCGAGCTCCTCCTCCTATTTGTGGTGTGCGTCTTGATGTTGTTCCACAAATGGAGGGACCTACAATTTTAAGCCAACTCCGAACGGCAGATATTTTTATGAGGAGCTTTTTCATGGCAGAAATACACTCGGAGGTTTGCCATTGCCTACCGAGGGGCGACCGCTATTAGAAAAATGTGTTTATTAATTTTGCTTTCACCAAGATTCGAACCAACGATCTCTCTGTGAATTCCGAATGGTAATCACGCACCAACCCATTCGGCTACGGCGGCCGCCGGGCGCTCGTCTTGCACGTAAATTCCAGTCTAAAGGAAGTAATGTAAAAATCCAAGACGATTCTGATGGCCATACCGAAAATATTCGTCTTCTTCGCTTATTCTTCTTCTTCTTCTTCTTCTTCTTCTCTTCTTCTTCTTCTTCTTCTTCTTCTTCTTCTTCTCTTCGTCTTCTTTTTCTACTCTTCTTCTTCTTCTACTTCTCTTCTTCTCTTATTCTCTTCTTCTTCTTCTTAGCGTCACAGTCTTTGGTGAGCCATTGCTTCCTTCACAGCCTTTCGCCATCGATCTCGATTTACAGCCTCTTCCCTCCAACATTTCAGCTTCCACATCTTCTAGCTACCTTTTCCTCGGGCGTCCCCTGTTCTTTCTCCAAATGCGCGAAGATGTACTGCCTTTCTCGTTGATCGATCCCTTAGCATTCTAGCCACATATAGTTCTAGCCGAAAATATAGTTCCAGAAATGTTTCGAGAGCTCGATCAAATGCCGGCATAATTTCGGTGCAGTTGATGAAAAGTACTTTGAAGGCGATAATATCACTTTTGAGGAATCAACTTACATTTTGAACTCTCTGAATATATTCCGGGAACTTTTTCATCAAGGTGGTATTTTCAATATTATGAATAGCAGAGACATCGGCCAGGTTACAAAGCTTCCTAAGCTTAGTGTGTATAGCAGTGTTCACGTTAAGCGGCGTTCTTGTTATCACGAGTGCACTGTACATAAAAAAAAATATATTGAAAAAGGACAATAAGAATTAAGCTGGTAGATGCAGAAGCGCGCATTAAGGTGCATATATTTAAATATGAAGTGAAAAACTGGTCCGACAACTTTAAAATTGAGATTCGCCTTAAGGGCAGCATGCGCTCTGAATTCATTTATATGTTTGTTTTTAATACTCATAAATACTTCAAGGACATTTTTGAGTTATTGGTATTTACAAATTTGTATATGTCTGTGCTAAAATATATATATGTATATATATATGTATATACACTCAAGAAAATATTTGTGGGGAAGTAGTTGCATTCAATACATATCGACTTATAATACAAAAACAGAAAAAAACGGCGAATATCAGTCAAATCGCACACACTGTAGACTCCCTCAAAATTTATTAATATTTACAAGTGGCTAAATGATGAGTTGCGTTGGTAAACTATAGTGAGAAAAAATTAATTTTAATGGAGAAACACCCCAAAAATGCCCAGACCACCAAAGCACAAGGTGAGCCGTGAGACGCGCCCACCAAAAGCATTTTTTTACTCACACTTTGCAACATGGATTTTTTTCTATTAAGAAAAGTTGATTAGTATTGATAGATATTTAATTTTAATTTAAAAAAATGTTATGCCTTATCACTATTTAGAGAAAATGTTGCAAATCTCGTAATTTTTCACAACTAAGAACAAATAAAAAAAACATCTCGCTGCAAATTTAAGATTTGTTGAAAATTTAAGCTAACATTTTGCTCATCCAGTTAAGCTGAAATTTGTTCGCAAGCGCTATAACAGCGCCATAAGCAGTTAACAGCAAATGTTAGCACAAATCTGTAAACTTACAAACAAGTCTGTAAACTTGAGAACAAGCGCAATAAGCCGACTAATATGGCTGAAACTTCATTTCTGACCTCAAATTCATTTTTGGGCAGTTTGAACCATATTTTCTTAAACCTCAAAGATTATTTAAAAAATTTTGAGCTGTGAAATGGTTGAAGTGCCAGTCTGGCACTCCTCAAGTAGCACTAAAGCGCATTTTTGATGCCATTATAAGGCCTCCAACAGGCAGATATCTACAGCCAGCCAAAGCTGTTGATATAATGGAGAAGATTGATAGGATTTAAGTTGGCGCACTGCCCCACGCTGTCGAAGAAAGGAGCACCCAGTGATCTTAATCGCCTAAATGCCAAACCCGGGTATTTACAGAGAAAATGCTCAACAGTCTCCTTCTCTGAAAGGTCCCCACAGCTCCTGCGATGGAGGTTAAATGGTAACCCTAGCTTTTCCGTGTGTGTGCCGATCGTTCAGTGACCTGTAAGCACGGCTACAAATTTGGAAATTTGGAGGAGTCCAAAAGACTTTCTGGGTCCTCCGTATATTGTACTGTAGCCAAAGGGTTTCGAAATAGCACAGGAAGAAATGAAGCTCCATCTTTTCTGGGCTTTCATGAGAACTAATTTGTGCAGTTCCGCTTTTACAACTGTCAGGGGGAAGCCCATGCTCGGGTAGGAGGGCAAGCTCCTCAGCAATTTCTTTTCCCTCTATGTTCCTATATCATGGAACCCAGATTAGAAAAATGTTACCTGTACACCCAAGAGATTTGATCTCCTCCTTACAGCAGTTGACTAGTTTCGTCTGTACCATGGCGTCGTCAGAGCCTTGATCGCGGCTTGACTATCAGAGAAAATGTTAATATCTCCCTCGCTCCCGGGTTTCCAAAGCATTTTGTATGCCTGCAGGATCGCAAAGACTTCTGCTTGAAAAACATTAGCAGTATTCGGTAGTTTAAAGGGGGATTGGCTGATTTAGATACTTATCCGATTAAAATTTCAATCGCCATATAAAACTAAAAAACAAAAAATATTTATCCTTTCGTTCCTTTTTAAACATACAAAAAAAGCAGATTGTGACAATTCCCGACCTAAGCAAGAAATCTTCCACGAATTGTACACCCCAAAAGGCGTCTAAAGTCCTCAGAAAGTGAATCTCGAAGACGTGCGTGTTTCTCTCACGTCAGCCGGGTCTGCATCAGTGCAGAATTCCGGATTTATATCTGACAAAAGGCTGTCATATCAGAGAAATACTTTCTAGAAGCTTATTTGGAGCTTTTCACGCTGGTATAACTTCAAAAACAACAACAACTACTACTAGAGCATAAACGAGGTATGAAGTTTAGCGCACTAGACAGGGCTAGTTTACTGTGGCGGCAGCACTGGCTCACGAAAAACCCGAGTCATTCCGGTACGTAGATTCAGCTGGCATGAGATGATAACGTCCAAAGTGAATGTCTATCTTGAAAAAAATATCCAATGTTCCCCCCACTAAATTCACTGCAATTCTCTTTATCGCCTGGACGAAGGAGATCAAACTGCAGCTAAAGGTAATAGACGATGACACACCAATGCCTTCCATTAAAAACCCCAAAATTTTGGATGTTACCTTCAATAGTTTGCTCTCCTTCTCAACGCTTACAACCACATTTGCTATTAAGGTGCTCAGATAGCTAGCCGGCAGCTTTTGAGGCAAAGACAAAAAATATCGCTGGTAACATTAAAAGCAATTGACCGGTCGTTACTAAATTATGTTGCGCTCGTCTGGTCGCCTGGTGTTAGTGATTCGCAGTGGACAAAACCCAGACATGTCAAAATACTGCTATTAGGACAGCCAGGGGATGCCTCCTGCTGTCTCCTCTACAACACCTTCACAATGAGGATTCCATGCTCCCGGTCTAGGAGCACAGCAAAATGCTCAGCAAGCAAATTTCTGCTGGGGTGCTACCGTAGTAATTAAGCCTGCAGACATTTGTTGCAACCTGAGCCACCTCCCAGGCGAATCATCTCTTTGAAAACATCGGCGAGATCCAGAGCCACACACAAATGCAACTACTGGACCGGACAGTATATAGAAAGGCATTAAACGACATTCATCAAGAGACTCTCACAACCTTCTTAAACGCCCAACCCCCAAATAATGAAGAGCTTCAGCTGCCTCGTGAGACCCGCATAAATTTGGCTCAATTACGGTCTGACTATTGTATCAGATTAAAATCCTACCTATCCAGAATCAACCTCGACATGCTCAATATATATCCGGGATATGAAGGTACCCCGCGCGATACTAACCATCTATTCACATGCCCCATTAAACCCACTAACCTAACACCTCTCACCGCTCTCCCTCGGCACCCAACCTGTCAAAGCAGCACGTTTCCTGGGCCTACCGTTAGCTGAGTTAGAGAATGACGATCGGTGACTATACCGCACTCGCAGCGCCTAGTAAACTACTACAACAACTAGAGACATACATCAGGCGTTCTCCAAATGTTTCGAATTCGCATGGTAGTCCCATAAAAAATAAACTTGCTTTTGGAACACCCTGTGTAAACGCCCCTCTGATCTTGAATGAAAAGGACTCTCATAAATAAACAAAACAATGAGCTATAAAATTAAAGCAAGCGAATGTAAAGTGGAAAATAACAACAAACACTGCGAAGCAAAAAACGCTACCATAGCTTCAGCTAAGCGTAGAACAAATATTTTGGTTTTGTGGTAAAAAAGGTAAATCAATTACGCGGTTACGAATCGTTTATTTTCCACCATCGATGAAGACGCGATATCAAAAACAATTAAACTTGTTCTTAAGAGTAAACTGTTGGTAAGTGAATACGTAAATTTTTGCTTCGCTTCTCCCGCTTTTGACATGCCCATCTGCCTTGCGCTGCAAATGCACTTAGGAATGTTGGCCAATGGTTTTTTAAATAGTGCAAAAGTGCAGTTTCTGCGATCAGTAGTGCGCAGGACATTCAACGATTCAGTGCGTGGAGTAAAAGACTGGTGCAATTTTAAATGCAGAAGAGTTTTGGGAATTGCTTACATTTCTTGCGAATGTAGAATATTTGCTTAGTTAATTGTGTTTGATTGTGACATTTCTCAAAATGAAATTTTTTGTTTGCTACTTTTTTTATACCGCCAGTGTGCTTGGTTAGTATGAAAGATGTTTGAAAAATTATGGAAAGAAAATATTTTGCGGTTCGAGTTATAAAATTTATCAGCAATTTTATCAAATTATTAAATAAATTCTCTTAAACAACGAATGATAATAAGCCAAAAAGAAAGGGCAATCATTTTATGGTTACAACGAGGCCAAAGCGAATTTCTGCTAATTCCAGCCGAACTGAACATTGTGAAGAGCCCAAGTAATAAGCAAACAATAATCTTTTCAACATTCCAGTATTTCCATTCCTTCTCCACCTGATCTTTCCAACGCAGAGGAGGCCTTCCTCTTCCTCTGCTACCACCAGCTGGTACCGCTTCGAATACTTTCCGAGCTGGGGCGTTTGTATCCATTCGGATGACATTACCCAGCCAACGTAGCCGCTGGATCTTTATTCGCTGCGCTATGTCTATGTCGTCGTAAAGCTCATGGTTGTTTCATCACCTACGATACTCGCAGTCGCTAACTTGCAAAGGTTCAAAAATCTTCCGCATAATCTTTCTCTCAAACACTCCACGGGACGCCTCATCGAATGTTTTCATCGGCCAAACTTCTGCGCCATACGTTAGGACGGACATGATGGGACCCTTATAGAGTGTTAGTTTTGTTCGTCGAGAGAGGATTTTACTACTCAATTGTCTACTTAGTCGAAAGTAGCACTTGTTGGCATGAAAGATTCACCATTCTAAGTCTCAATCACTCATAACTAAATTTCAGCACATAATCGATTGTAATACCGTCTGCAGTACTTGTCCCTTATGAACTATTCAAAAATTTTAGATCGCTGAGATCTACCAACTCATTAAAAAGTTGTCTACCCAAAGTGGTCAATCTTCGTCTGGATAGAGCCAGCAGCACAGAAGGCGTGAGATGTGTCTACGCGCCTAGCCTCTGAGCGTGTCTGCCTATAAGACAGTGTATTTTCGTCTGGAGAATTGGAACAGTATGTTTTAAGCACACGTTTTCCGGATTGTGGGAGCTTGCAGAATAATTAGAAACCATCCTCGAGAACTATCTGAAGCAGGTATTTTTTCCGATAGTCAAGCAGCCATCTTAGCTTTAAAGTCACCTATATTCAATTTAAAAATCGTCAGACAATGCAAAGAAGAACTTAATGCTTTAGCGTGCAAATCATCACTCTCATCGACAGACATCATTCTTATCTGTGGGTTTGGCCATAGGACATAGAAGAAAATGAGAAAGCTGATGACAAGACAGGCGGCATTCTATAACCAATCCGAAGCGGTAGAAATAGACTGTCCCCAAGGCATGACCAAAAGGAAGATCTTCTCGCTATTCCAGAAGCAGGCCGTTGACAGATGGACTAACACGAATATCTGCAAAATAACTAAACAAACGTGGCCCAATTTCTACAAATCCAGAGCTGACGAGTTATTAAGAAAGCCCCGAGTAGACATATGCAGAATTATGTCAACAATAACCGGCCACTGGTCTTTTGGAGACCATGCCAGGAAGATGGGGTGGCCGTTCAATGATAGATTTAGAAGCCGTAATCAAGAAAAATCTAAGGAAACAGTCTTTCATAATTGTATAAGTGCCTTCCTGGGGTTTATGCGGCCGGCTTGAAGACCTAGACTATGCGGACGACATTTGTTTACTATCGCACAAATACTCAGATGCATCAGCTAAACTACAGCTAACTAACATAGCAAAGGCCAAAATAATGCGGATTAACACCACCGAAACACAAGTCCTTCAAATTGCCGACACCCCGCTTGAAGATGTAGATGAATTTTGCTACCTTGGGAGCATAATATCAAAAAACGGCGGATCAACAACTGGCATGTCCCGAATATCTAAGGGACGCGTTGCATTTGGTATGCTAGATAAGGTATGGAGATCAACCCACATCTCCAAGCACACAAAATTGAAAATATTTGATGCCAACTTGAAGTCGGTAGTTCTATATGGATGTAATACATGGAACTTAACAACAAGCATATCACAATCATTGCAATCCTTCCTATACCATTGCCTCACGGCTTAGAATGATGGGCGAATTCTCGATGGTTAGCTTGAAAGAAATTGCGGAAAGGAAAATAGATGGCATAGGCAGATTCATAGTCAAATCAAGATGTTTCGACCAACGAAAAGCAGTGGTTCTACAAGTGTCAAAATGGCATCTTTTTATGCTAATTTAGACTGGGTTATATCACTCAGACAACACATTTGTTTGTGTTTTTTTAAATAATCTTTAGAATCGAAATCAAAAACGGTTAAATTTTTTTAGTTAAGGAAATTAATCAAGAATGTGATAAATATTAATGTTTGTAGTATCTAGAATGACTTTCCCGGTAATCTGGTAGCCTTGTAGCGCGAGTCACATTTTTTCTCTGCTTTTATTCGGCGACTGAAGTATTCTACTTAGAATTTTATAAAAAGCATAGCTCTAAAATGGCTATCGAATCAATTTAGATTTATTTTCAGTTATTAAGCCTCAATAACGTTTATTTTTTTGTAATATTTTGTTAGTTTAATTACTAGAATTAGAAGCAAAGAGGCTTGAAATCCATTTTAGAGCGATGCTTCTAAGAGCTTTTTTGTTTAGAATTAGAAATGGAATACTTCAGTCGCAGAAGCAATGGTGGTTATAAAGACTATTTCAAAAGTAACGCCCAGATATTAGTAGTCAATCATTCCTAGATGGTACCTTTTTTATGCCAGAGCATTTGTCAAGCAGACAGCTGTACAATTTTACACAATAGATCAACGAGTTAAAATTATTTGAAAATGGTCGATCTTCAACACGTTGATCGCGACACCGAGATTTCAAAAAGCGGCAGCTCTCTAAGTATGGGATAATGTAGTATAGGTATTACGCACTGCGTGGCGCCCAACTCACTTTTGCAGTCATATTCGAGATAAGGAAAGGTCGCGTTCCTTCTCTTTGAGTGAGACAATGGAACAGGCAATGCAGGCGTACCTTCAAGAAACTTTCAGTTGGCAGAAAGTCACAAAAGTATACAAATCGTTTGAGAGTACAAAATTTAATTTGTTCTTGAGAATATTTATCGCCCTTAAAACCGAAAAAGTTGGAAGAAGAAGAGAGTGGATGCATCAAGCGAAATTTTCTTATCGTTCAGATGTCGCCGGATATTACAGATATAATCATCAGAAGATGATATTTTAGTAGGCCAGAAAATGGAAATGGAGAGAATAAGAGTAGGGAAGTAGCACAGGTGCTTATGAGGTCTGTGACGGAAATGAATGGGTTGATCCAAAAGGAAATCAGCCGCGTACCTCCGGACTGACGCAGCGTGTAGATGAACCAATTCCACTTCAGGTAGGAAAAATTGTTCATAAATTACAGAAAAAGGAAGGAGACGTGTTATAAGGTCCCACGAATACCTACGACCGAACGCGCGCAAAACGAAAAAGACAGCCGGTGTCAGTTGCAGAATTTATTTAAGTGATCGCTTAGTTCCAACATTTATTATGTCAAGTCATTATAAAGGTCAAAAAGGAGAGAATGGCAAAAGGTAGATAATTAAAAATGCGTTTGGATTGTTGAGTTGCCAAATCGACACTATTCAAAAAGACGCCCATAAAGTTCGAAAATACTCCACTGGCTGTTATGATAGAAATTCTAGATTATATGGGTCTAAGAAAGCCAAAAATTTAACAAAAAAAGTTGCGAAACGAGTACATTCCAGCAACACTTTTGCTTAGAATGCTTTAATAAAGCCGGTACCAGAGCCGGCCACGAGGAAAGATCAGTGCCGGACCAAAACATGCGTGATTTTTTTTATGGAAAAATCATCCGAATGGTTCGACAATTCAAAGGTTAATGAAAAATTTTCAAGAAACTGATTCTGCCAAGAATAGAAAAAGAACTGGCAAACCAAAAACTGATCGTTCTATTGAGAATATTGCTGCCGAAGCGCAAAGTGTTGGTTGAACAGCCTTCGATATCTCGGCGTTCTCAACAATTAGACATTCATGAAACGACTATTTGGCGGATTTGATCTGTGGACATACTCATGGTGGGCATTCAAATGCTGCCTTTGAATAAAAGTGGTGAACCTGAAAGAATCCAAATTTAGGCATGTCTTGTTTTAAGGGGTTATATACAGTTAGAAGGCCGAATTTTCCAGAATTTTTTCTGAGAAAACTTTTAAAATTATTTATTTAAAAATTTATGCACATATTATGTTATCTTTTAACTGTATATTAAGACTTAGTATTAGTAAAAATATTTATTTTGAAAGGAACTACAGCTGATCTCCGGAAGCTTCTCTCTAAAAAGACGTTTTGCGGTGACCACTGCTTCTCTGAACTGGATCGTCTGAAATTAAAAAATCAAAGAGATTTCGTTAAAGTAATGTTAAATCTAGTAATTAATCAAAGGAATAAGCAAAATAAAATTTGTTGACCAAATGGCGGTTTCTCAAAAAAAAAATCGATTTTTGACCAAAATTTGGGGCTTAAATTATTTATAAAAAAAAATATTTATCGGTGAGAAAAACTCTTCGATTAATTACTAAAAAAATATATTGAAGAAGCTAGTGTTGAGATTTGAGATTAATCGGTTTAGCCGTTTTGTAGTAATGTTGGTCACCGACTTTGAAAACACCATTTTGAGAAAAACGCCTTGAAAGTTCGAAAACCACTTTACTAGCACCCTTTTCAAATTTGCGTGTAACTTCGAAAATATTCACCGGAACAATATTAAATTTTCTGTGCGTATTCTTAAATATATAAAAAATTAAAAACATTAAGAAAATAAAATAAAAAAATTCGATCGTGTTTTGAAAGACCCTTTATTTAGTTTAAGAAGCAATTGACACGCCCTAGTGCACATATAAATTTATTTTTAAATACAATTTTTTTCCAAAAACATTTCGTATGCGCTTTGTGTGTTTCACATTAATCTTCTTGCATGCAAATTTATTTCCATTTTTTGCCTTCCCCGCCCCATTGACTCACTCGCCCACCACTTGCAGCCCTCTATCAATATAATGCTCCGAAATTCCAAAACCGGTTGGGCGATTGTGAGCCATTCACTGTCGAATTCATAGCGGGACTAGTTTCGAAGGAGGCACGTCAACTACTCGATCCAGGATCACGTTCACGTCAAAAGCAATTGCGATACGATCTGTTTACACGTCTGAATCCACACAAACGACAAGTACTGTTAACTGGCGACCGCAACCGGCTGCTGACCTCGAACTTTAATGCCAGCTGGCCAGTCAGGTGAGTTGCAGGCGAAAACAATAAAATTAACTGGATGAATGATGCGTCATTTTGTGAACTTGAACTTGTTGCATGATTCCTTTCGATTGCAAAACAAAAAGGAAAAAAAACAAACGATATTATATTTTTTCCACTCATTTACATTAACATTTTTACGCCCACACATATTTTTTGTCCACTACTACTTCTTGTCCACTTTTTTGTCAACTCAAACCTTCGCCTTTTTTTCTTTTTTGTCTTCTAGATTCTCCATTCACGGCTGGAATGGCCAAACGACTACCTGCTCGAATGCCGCCATCAAAGATGCCTACCTCGCCGTGCACGATTACAATGTCATTTTGGTCGACTGGACAGATTACTCATTGGACATAAATTATATACGCGTGGTAGCGGAAATTTTCGAAATCGCACGCAAATTCAACGAGTTCACCCGTTTCCTGCACAACCACACCGCCATCCCGTTCAGTGAAATGTACTTAATAGCGCACAGCGCCGGCTGTCACATAGCTGGTGTGGCTGGAAAATTACTGCAACCAGACAAATATGGCGTCATCTATGCGCTCGATACTTCCGGGCCCATTCACCGAAGGTTTGACGCAAAATGGCGACTCGCCTCAACGGATGCCATTTATGTGGAGTCCGTACAAAGTGATGTGGCATTATTTGGCTTTCCCGCCGACAATCTCGCACACGCTTCTTTCTATCCCAACTGGGGTCTGGGACAACCGCATTGTCCGAACGCAACGACAATGGAGCCAGACTTTACGTGCGATCATTTCGGTGCTTTGTATTACTTTGTGGAGTCGTTGCAGAATCCGTGGGCTTTTGGTGCAATTAAATGTAAGAATTATAAGAGCATAGAAAACTACACATGCGGCTGCGGTGCGCCGCATTGTAGGACGAGTGATTTTATGGGTGGTGATCCAGCGGTGCCGAAGAAAGGCGTCTTTTACTTTAGCACGCGTAAGACAATGCCCTACGGATACGGCGAGATATGTCGAATGAAAAGACCGATCAAACCGACTATAGCGAGGATATAACTGTGGATAGGAATATTCGAAACTTCATACCTCGAACTAAGTCTTGCAGCAATGAAGGAAGAAGTTTGTAGATCTGGAGTTTTATTGATTTGATTAGGGGTTTTTGAGTTAAATTTTTTTCTTCGGAATCTCCCAGCCAAAAAATTAAATTAAGTATGCAGTGAATGTAGAGGTTCAGTTAAAAAATCAGACAAGAAATTACGTAAAAATATTCAACAACTATAATAAAAGCTGGATGAATCAACACTTAAACCAATAATAAAAGCATTTTAAGCCGCATGAAATGTAAAGCACTTCAGCTTACTTGGTTTCTGGTAGAGCAAAATAAAGTTGGTTACGACAGGCTGATTTCATAAGCCCGCAAAGTTATTTATTTTTTTTTTATAAACAAAACAACCAAATTTAGGGACCCTTTTTAGGTGTTTGGCCGCGCTCCCCCTCCTATTTCTGTGCATCTTGATGTTGTTCCACAAATGGAGGGACCTACAGTTTCAAGTCAACTCCAAACGGTTTTTTTTTTTATGAGGAGCTTTTTCATGGCAGAAATACACTCGGCAGTTTGCCAGGGCCTGCCGAAGGGCGACCGCTTTTAGAAACACTTTTTCTTCATTTTGGTGTTTCAACGAGATTCGAGTCACGCACCAAACCATTCGGCTGCGGCGGCCGCCGAATATGATATGTACAACTGTATAATCATAAACCAGCATTGCAAAAAAATTTTTTAAAAATCTGGTTAAAAAGTTGAAGATTTTAAAAAATTTTGAAGGTATTTTGAATTTTTTTTACAAAGTTGGAAACTTTGGGTTATATGGTTTTCGTTGTAGTATTAAATATATTTTTATAAAAACAAAATAGTGGCGGTTTTATAATTTTTCAACGGGGTGTATATGAACAGAAATCGTAAGGGGGCGAATTAAAAGTGGTTAAGCAACACAGGATGCGTATACAAAAACTTGCCAAATCTTTTCAGCATACAGTGACTCACAGCTTATTCGATGCAGGTAATACTTTTTTAGAAAAAAAACAAAAAAAAAAAATACGACTTGTAATGTGATATGTATGTACTGTTTACCACTGCAGAAAGAACAATAACAAAAACAAAGATTGGTGAAAAAATATAGAAACAAATAGTTTTCTCATCAAAATATGCTCACAGCTTACCATAAATGATGCAGTGTATTTTATGTTTTCTCTGAAAATGCAATAACGGTGAAATGTATTTTTTTTTTCTGTTTAGCTTAGCGTCTTAAGTCATTCTCAAAAAAGTTTTGTAAAGATAAAGTTGAAAAAATTTAAATTTTTTAAAATGGGAAAACGGACCTCACTTGAATAAAGGGAAGACATTATTCGTCATTATAAAGAGGGCAAAAGCCAACAAAAAATTGCAAAAATTGTTGCTATTAGTTCCTCAACTGTCCAGCACATTATAGAAAGGCTTCGCAACGAAAACAGCATAGAAGATAAAGGCAGATTTGCGCCAAATAAAATATTTAATGATGCAGATAAGAAGTGGATTGTTCGCAAAGTTAAAGAAAACCCCGATTTAAGCGCTCCAAAATTAACAAACGAAGTCGAAAAATACTTAGCCAAGATCTGTAACCCTGAAACTGTTCATAGAGTTCTGCGCGAAGAAAATTTTCCTAGAAGGACTGCCCGAAATAAGCCGTTGATTAATGTTCGTAATAGAAAACAAAGAATAGAGTTTTGCAGACAACATTTGAACAAAGACATTTCGTTCTGGAAGTCTATAGTTTTTACGGATGAAAGCAAATTTAGCCTGTTCGGGTCTGATAGGAAGTCCTGCCTTTGGAGAAAACCAAACCCCGCTCTTTAACCATGTAATTTGCGCTCTACAGTTAGACACGGCGGGGCAGTGTGATGGTATGGGGTTGCATGTCCTATTCAGGCGTCGAAAATTTAACATTTATCGAAGGAAACATGAATAAGGAGTTGTATCTGGATCTGCTAAAAGATAATTTAATACAAAGTGCGGATAAAATGGGTATTAGGGATTCGTTTAGGTTCTACCAAGACAACGATCCGCAGCCTAAGTCTGCTATTGTAAAAACTTGGCTTATCTGGAACTGCTCACATGTAGTACAGACACCTGCACAGAGTCCAGATCTCAACGTTATTGAAAAGTTGTGGTCAGTGCTGGAAAATAAAATAAGAAGCTACAATATTTCTAATGCTTCTGATCTGAAACGGGCACTTCAGAAAGAATGGGATAAAATTAGTTCCTATTATACAGCAAAACTTGCATAATCTATGAATTCTAGATTAAAAGCTGTTCTGAATCAAAAGGGATACCCCACTAAGTATTAGCCGTAATCATGAAATGGAAATATTAATGTGTTTATGTTTTTTGAATACTTTTAATTTAGTGCATCATTTAAGCTGTGACCTCAAAATTGTAACTGAATTATTTTAATTTGCCATATCTTTCTTATGAAGACACATTTTTTGTTATTTTTTGTTATTAAATAAAGCATGTTATTGTAATGGAAATACCATAAAATATATTTGATATTTTAATAATTGTTTTTTGGCTGCATCAAATAAGCTATGAGTCACTGTAGATCGGGCAGTATTTATTTATAACGCGTATGCTTTCATTATTCAGGTCTGAAATCATCACGGACTTCTTCTTCCTCTGCTCCCATGAGCTGGTACTGTATCATATCACGATAACATTTACCATTCACGTAACAGCTTTGCGGACATCATTTTCAAAGAAGTACGGTCCGATGATTGGAATTTGTAGTGACAGTCAAGCTGCACTGAAAGCTCTTGCTAACCCACGCTGCTCTTCGAAGTTAGTCGGTGAATGTAAGACAAAACTGAACAGTGTTGCAAAACACAGCAAAATTAGTTTTATTTGGGTGCCTGGACATTGTGGTATTGCAGGGAACGAGTTAGCTGATAAATTGGCAAAGGAAGGCTCTGCAAGTATGCCACTAGGCCCTGAACCCTTTCTAGGTGTCAATTCCGCATCGATTCAACTATGGAATGAAGACTTCATGAGGTCTACCCACAGAGGTCCTCGGTCTGAGTTGAACTCGTGCAGAGTTGCCAAGTGCTTTGTGAAAGAACCAAAAATGGAAAACAGCGACCTTTCTCCTAAAACTCAGCAGGAAGGGCCTGAAAGTACTGGTGGGTGTAATCACCTTTTATCTTTACTATCTCTATTTCTTCTACTGATATCTATCCGGGTGTAGTACAATGGTCTACTGACTGAGTGCTTGGACTTGTCCAGCCCCCACAAATCTAATCTAATCGGTCCGATGACTCAGCCAGTTCAAAAATTACATTAATCGAGATGCAAACCCCACAAATAGAAGTAGAAGCTCGACCAAATACCCAAAAAGTACACCAACTCATAAATAAATAGATGTAGAAATAAATGCGCGATTTTTGCTTTTTAACGTATCCGTTTCGGCGAA
The DNA here is from genome assembly GCA_037575425.1 of Anastrepha fraterculus. NCBI lineage: Eukaryota > Metazoa > Arthropoda > Insecta > Diptera > Tephritidae > Anastrepha > Anastrepha fraterculus. The sequence continues at coordinate 27,372 of JAYXIM010003281.1, forward strand.
AATGTGCCTTATACGTTGAGCATTTTTGCTGAACGACTATTTTTATAAACTGTTTGAATCACTTTTATCCGCTGTTCAATTGAGTATTGCTCCATGACTAAGTTTAGCCTAGACAGTAGTCCCAATTGCTTGAAAAAATTGTAATAAAAAATACATACCAGTAATAAGGGCTTTCAAGGATCTGCATCACCCTTGAATCACCCTATGTCTTTCCAAGATTTTAAAACGGCTCCATCCCATGCATAAGGTGTATCTAATCAAAGTAGAGTTCGGGTGGAGTGGACATTGGTAAACACAATAGAAATATCTGGTGTTGTGTCAAGTGGCAACTATGCTGATCTAGACAGGAATCGTTCCCCCGACAGGCAGTTCTACGTTACCGGAACGACCCGGACTTACTTCCGGCCAATGCCCGTGAGCATTCCCAGTTTATGCTTGGTGAGGGTTATGAGTTTTTCAAACCACGTTTTGTTGTACCTTCCCACAATGGATTATGCCTAGCATAGCCCCATGGTTTGATGCCAGCAAACTTTCCTTAGCCTTAGCTCTTCATTCTTAAGCTTCTTCTTGATGGTGTGTTGTCCCATAGTAACGAAGGGCTCGGGCCCTACAATGGCGAGGCCAAAGCCTCTTTCGTCCGCTACTTCGTTCCCACTTATACCTCTGTGTCCTGGGACCCAAATTAGCCGGATGCGATTGTGCGTTCCTAGCAGACTCAGTTTCTCGATACGCTCAGGAACCAGTGAGGACTTAATTTCACAGAACGATAGAGCCTTGAGTGCAGTCTGACTGTCGCTGAAAGATGGTTGGAAAACTACACATCGGCACATAACGCTTGGTTCTGGGGCCATACATTGCAGCGCCTTCTGGGGTCTTCAAGCCATCTGTGTACCAATGCATGACACACTCCTAGAGCTTCCTTCCAGTGCGATTCTGAACTTCTTTTCGAATTTGATGACTTAAGTGATATCAAGGGGATACCGATGACTAGTTAGGAGGTCTCTGAGACCAATTCAGTCCCCTTTCTGGCAAGCTTATCAGCAATTTCATTTATCTCTATGTTCCTATGTCCTGCACACCCAAGATATTTCATCTCTTTCTTACGGGAGATGACTAGTTTGGGCATGCACCATGACGTCGTCAGAGCTTTGATGAGCGCGACTTGACTATCGGAAAAAATCTCTCGCTCCCATGTTTCCTAAGCATCTTGCGTTCCTGCAGAATCACAAATATCTTCTGCATTGAAGACTCTTCATGGCCAAAAAATGCGGCAAATAAGCCTAAGACATTTGTTGATAAACGTTTAAAGGGATCTCTTCTTAAAATGAGTCCAAGCCAACCTTATTTTCTTTTGAGTATTCCCATTTGCATTGTAGTTCGTAATAGCCCATAAGTTTTGGTTGGATATGGTGTGCGGCCAAAAGATGCGAAGTACTGTGTGGAAGCAAGATTCGCAGCCATACAAGAGGGTGGACTTGACGAGTTTAAATGCGTTACCTTGGTTTTAACAATATTTATTTCGAGGCCTCCTTTCGCTACTGTTTCTTTTACTATCGTTAGTTTTTTCGACAGTAAAGGTGTGTTAGTAGCATACGCCTCAGTCGCTGGGCTGCCATTTGCGACCTCCGAGTCAACTCTGACAAAACGGAGCTGGTGCTATTTACCAGAAAATATAAGCCTCCACCCTTTCGACTTCCCAAATTAAAGAACCATGTTATCCCGCTCTCATCGGAAGTTAGGTATATTGGAGTGATACTTGACTCCCAACTCCTCCATTGGAAGCAACACATTGAAAATCGGATAAAGAAGGCCAGTATAGCATTCTACTCCTGCAAATCTATGTTCATTAAAAAAATCGGACTCAAGCCACAGATCGTGCTGTGAATGTACAATGCAGAGGTTTTGCCAATTTTAACGTATGAATGCCTGGTTTGGTGGGAAGCTCTTCGGAAGGGCTATAACATAACTAAACTGAGGAGGGTGCAAAGGACTGCATGCATTGGCATTAGCGGAGCATGTAAAACTTGCCACAGTGCTGTCCTGAATGTCCTTTTGCACTTACTTCCCATCGACTTTTACGTTATTTCTATCGCAGCTCAAAGTGCAATCAGGTTAAAGGAGGTTGGCCTCTGGAGGCAATCTTTCAAGGGGCATGGGAGCACTTTCGGGCAGTCAACACCGTATTTCTGAGAACTTCAAACAGATCTCTCTGTCCACAAACTAGAGTTTGAGGGTTGTGCTAGGGCAATCTTTTCAAATAGGCAGGATTGGATCGAAGGGAAAATCTGCACCGCAGTTTGCACCTCTGTCTTCACTGACACTGGGGTCAGAGCAGGTGTTTTCTCAAATCTCTTGGGTGTGCAGGTAACATTTCTCTAATTGGGATTTCCGGACATAGGAACATAGAGGGAAATGAAATTGCTGATGAGCTTGCCAGGAAGGGGACTGAATGTTCCCACCTGACAGTTGTGAAAGGGGAACTGCACAAATTATTTCTCAGAAAAGCACAGAAAAAATGGAGCTTAATTTCTTCCTATGCTATTTCGAAAACCCTTTGGCCCTAGTACAATATACGGTGGACTCAGAAAGTCCTTTGGACTCCTCGCCATTCAATTTCCAAATTCGTAGCTGTGTTTACCGCTCACTGAACGATCGGCACACACGCGGAAAAGCTAGGGTTACCATTTAACCCCCATTGCAGAAGCTGTGGGAACCTTTCAGAGAAGGAGACTGTTGAGCAGTGTCTCTGTAAATGTCCGGGTTTGACAGTTAGACGATTAAGATCACTGGGTGCTCCTTTCCTCGACAGCTTGGGGCAGTGCGCCAACCTAAATCCCTTCAATCTTCTCCATTATAACAACAGCTATGGCTGACTGTAGATATCTGCCTGTTGGAAGAGTGCCAGTCTGGCACTTCAACCATTTCACCTAGCCACCTAAAGGTGTGTGTCATAAGGCATATGTCGTCGGCATAATGGAGATCTTCGAGACGCCCCATCCACATCTTCTCAATAAATGCTTGCAAAGTGCTTCAGTTTTGTGCGACACTGTATGCACACAATTCGCATACAGTTGCTGGAATCTAAATAGAAATACATATGAAAATGCAAAAGAAATAAAACCAAGATGAATTTGCTAGTGCTTATCACATTTATTTGCTGTTAATTTTCAATTTTATTTTCATTAATCGTATTTTATAATATTTAGTTAATTTATGTATTACATACACCTTTTTGGTTTTCGATTCACTTAAGTTGCAAAAAATCACAAAATATATATCTTATCACTAAATACATTTAAATACAAACATATAACAGTACGTTCGTTCTTTGGCGTAGAACTTTGCGTTCAAACTGATTCTTGCATAAATGACATGCAGCAAATGACACGAATTGTTGGACTTTTGCTTAAATAAGGACACATTTTTAAGTCTGAATATGGCTGCATTCAAGCTTAAATGTAACTGCCTAAATATTTCACGGCGTTAGTAAACAAACAAAAACGCATTAATAAATTCATACAAAAGCAAACAGAGCAGCTTTTGTGACATTTGCAAATACTGAAAAAATCATAACCTAAAATAAAAATGTTAAACTTTTTAAGTGAAATCAGAAAATTACTTTGTGCTTAGCACAGCTCAAAAGTGTACTCCGAATTTGTATATAAATACCTAAACTTATGTATGTATGCAATATATGAATAAAGACATATTAAAAAAAAGAAAAAACCCGCCACCGATTTAACGAAACCCACTTGGATTTTAAAGCAAAATAAGAATATAAAGAATGCAAGCAACAGCTTCCTTCAGCAGCTATAAGCCTAACGTAGCGTTGCACATACGCATACATATGTATATAAATGCCTGCCCAAGTATGTACTTGCTTAGGTAATAACTTAAAATATAACTTTTTTCTTAAAAATACTCGTTCTAAGGTTTTGAGCTACGCAAAAAATCCCAGTTTTCTTTAGGCAAATACAACTTTCTTGCACTCTCACTCCGGCATTCACAGCACAAAGTACTTAAACATACATACTTACATATGCATAAGCAGCCTATGTACACATATACATGTATATGTTCTACTATTGCGACTAATTCACGACTCTGGAAATGTGCAGTTAAGTGAAAGATTTTAAACTTTACCAAATAATAAATAAGAAATAAACTTTTTCCACAATTCTTATCAACCACTGCACATCTCCACTTCAATGCCCCTGTTTTAGCTCGGCTCACACTTAAGAACGAGGCGCAGTTAATGTGCTTTGGCTCGTGCTCGCCGACATGCCCAGCTCCTCGTCCGACTCGTCCGAATCCAGCGGACTAATGCGTATCGCTTGATACCATTTGTTGGTCAAATCGGCCATTTGTGACTTGCACTCATGCAGCTCTTGGCTGTTGAAGCGACGCGTGAAAAATGGTATGAAAAATTTACGATCCATACGACCGAATCCACCGACACGAGTTTGTGCAAAGGACACATCTTCCTCCTCCGTCAATTCGGATAAGTGTTCAGAATCAATGGCTTGTCCCCATTCACGAGTCTTCGAAAGCGATATAGATTTTGTACGTTTTCGTGCACGCGAGGCCCCATTGCGTACAACGCTCGTAGAGTTGGCAGTACGTCCGGAGCGTGTGCGACGCTTTTTCCCAGGTTTGAGGTATTTCAGTAGCGGCATAGTTGAGCCGCCGAAGAAAAGCGTAGTGAAGAGCACAATAATTAGCGTTGTGGTGATGAGCACACGCCGTGTTTCGTCATTGGGCAAATCCAAATGCAAGGATAGCGCATATGAAATGGCTCCACGTAAGCCTGAGAACCACATGATGAATTGCATTTTGTTGGTAATTTTGTGTTCCCGAAATTTATTCACCAAGAAAGCCAATGGAAATATGTTACACGCGCGACCGATTAGGCACAACACAATCGACCAGATCACAAAGGAGAGTTCTACCTGATGCTTGAATGAGAATATGGCCAGTCCCAAGTACGCGAAGACGCAGGTTTCAGCAATAAAGGAGAGTGTACGCATTGTTTGTTGCATTGTAATCTGTGTGACGGTGGAGAGATTGAAATGTGTGTAGTGCGACATGACGATGCCGCAGAATAATATGGCCATAATGCCGCTCAAATGTATACCCTCAGCCAGTACATAAGGTGCGTAGGTGAACATCAGCATCATGGCGAACTCCAGCGACGGATGCTTACGCAAATCAACATACTTCAGCAGCAGCGCCGATATAAGCGCGAAAATTACACCAATGCCAGCGGAGGCGAAAAACATTTCACAGAATGTTCGGAGTGCGGAAAATATTTCCTCACCTGTAGTGGCCTGTGTGTTAGCGGGCGTATTGGCCGATTGAGTGATCGATGTGGTAAGCACAATCGAAATGGCGTCGTTTAATATGCTTTCGCCAAACACCAACATGTTGAGAATGGGATCTACGTCGAGCGCGTGGAAAATGGCCACAGTGGCTACTGGATCCACAGCCGATATTAGCGAACCAAATGCGAAAGATTCAGAGAAGTCAAGCCTGAAATATAAATAAAAGTTTTATTGAGGGCATAATTGAAAAAATTATTGTATTTGGCTTATAAAGTAAAAGTAAATTTAAGCTATTCCTTTCTTTTCATCAGATAATACACTTAATTCAACAATAATGACTCACCTATATGCAACCTCCGCCACACCTAGCAAATAACAGCCAGCCCCAATAACCAACGCCGAGATGGTAGTGCCAAATATGGCAAATACTAAAATCGAACCAATGTTTTGGAAAAAGTTGCCTTTGTGCAAATTGTAACCAGATTCGAATATAATTGGCGGCAATAGCACCAAAAAGAATCCCGTCGGCGAAAAAACTTCCTCACGCTTCCAGCTCGCATTTTCACCTGACATCACTTTGAGTAGGAGCCCAATTAGGGCACCCAGGAATACAACCACAATGCTTTCGGGTAAATACTGGAAGCCGGTTTGCAGCATTGAGTGTATGAGCAAAATACCCAACATAATAACACAAATGACGAAGAAGAGCGAAAGTGATGAATTGTGTTCCTGCTCCACGGCATGTTGATCTGGTAGTGGCGGATCAGCGGTAGGTGTTGTGGCATTCTGCGTACTGTTTGCGACCGTTTGCGCTATAGTCGTAGTCGTGTTTGTTGGAACGCCGCTTGTAGTATTTGAATTCGCGATCGGTACTCCTGATATGGATGTGTTCGCTGCAGATGTAACATTTAATTGGCTGGCTGTGGTATTTGCTTGTATGCTATTCTGTATCTCCTTGGATGCGCCACCACTTTCTGCTACATTCTGGTTGCCTGTTGGCGAATGCTCAGCTGCTGAGTCATTTGGGAATATCGTATCATTTATGTTGTCACTATTTGCCCCTGCTCCCTCAGTGCCATTAGCATTGCTTGAACTTGTGCCCACAATAGAATTGCCCAACAAAATGCAAACAACCAACGCAAGATTATATACAATCAGCTTTTGTCTAGACATTGTTAATGTTTATTCAAACTATGTCCGCAAAAGAGTCACACTGGGTGGCACTAAATTTAAGCCATTAAAATTAATTTGTTTAACTGTTTTTTCTTCGATTTTTTCGCGATTTTGCTATGTTCAAGAAAATTCCACCATCTAACAATTTTACAAGTACAAGTGCACACGTCACTTTGTAAATGTCAACGGAATCACCTGTGTAGCTTTGTTTGTTTTTCACATTTGTTGATGAATCGATTGTTTTTATTTGTAGCAGTGGCTCACAAACGTGTTTATTAACGTGATTTGTTTTGTTTTTTGTTATTGCATTCGTATCGAAACACGGCGCAATGTTTTGCAGTCTGTCAATATCGAGACAATTTGATTGGCTGCCGCGTCTAAAATTTAGATATAAACCTAATTCTAATTTAACACTTATTTGATTTAAAACGAGTTAAAAAGAAAAAACACGAATTGTTTTGTTTCAACATGATTTTCAATATCTTATGAATATTTCTTGAATCTAATAAAGCAAATAGAGTGAGATTTTTCGACGCATTTACGAAGTGTTTAAATAAGTCTCAGGAAAAGTCTCTGAGACTCAGCAGATTTTGGTCTTGCCGTTTAATAATTTATTTCTTATAATACATTTAATGAATACAAATGTGTAAGCACGAAAAAGTTAATCCAAAATGATTTTTTTATATTTTTTCACCCACTTCACTTTTTAGAGTTGACTTTCATCAAACACGCAATGGAAACGATTTACGACTGCGACGTGTAACATCATTTTTTTATATATCTCTCAAGTATTTATTAATTATTTATTACTGATATACAACTTAAAGTCAGTTATATATATACATATAGGTATATATGTATATACATATACATATATATATATGTATGTTATTGGTGCGTACACTCTTTTTGGGGATCATTTTACAGAAAAAAGCGTGTGTCCATAAACGTATTGTCCTCCTTTTACGTATTATGAAATGTAATATAGAATTTTCTATGCGTATTACTGCCATAATTTTTTGGAACCTCAGTAAACGTTGCATACGGATTTCCTTCAACTGGCTTTTACTATCAGCAAATTGTACAATTAAATTAACTAATTTTAACTAAATTTACTTAAATCCTTGCCTTGTTTTAACAAACCAGAAACACCAAAATATTCCACCAAACCAATTTATATGAAGAAAATGCTTTCAAAACAGTTTTCACAGTTGGTTGTCTATATTGCAGTTAATCTGACATATGTTAACGAATAGATAAATTTTAGTGGATTTATTGCTAACTGATATAGCTAACTTAACTGCATAGTCCCGATTTACACACAGAGACATCTGGAAGGGAGTCACTGGAAATCCTCTTTTGATGTTTCATTCACGGACATTCATTGCTTTTGACGTTTACGTCTTTAAGTTTGACAATACGAATAAGAAGCACAAAGCGTGTTGTTGTTATTGTTGTTGTTGTAGCAACATAAACATTCCCCGTGCATATACGAGGAATGCTGCTGAAGTGATAATCCCTGGCCGGATATAAATCCCGGTCGCTTCGGTTACGTAGAACCGACTGTCGTGAGAACAAAGCTTGTTGCTAGTACGGGAAACAAAAACCTCTCTCTCTTCCTCGTCCTTCTTCCACGAACAAAATATTCACCCTTCCAAATATTTCCCAGTGTAAGTGGGGGCATTTGCAATATGTAATATTATTATGAGATTTATACGCAGCCTTATCACTTGTTACTTGATATCGATATATTTAACGCAATTCGAATGGTGATTCACACTTTACATGGTGAACTACGTATTTCTATTCCCATTTCTACTATTCCTCATTTTTTCATGAACTATTGCCTAACGCTGCTGCAAAATGCTACTGAAATTACTGTGAGCTAAAAACTGCGATTACTTAAACAAAAATATCATTTTCTCAATTTCCGTATGCCCCTCCCATGTCAAGTCCATTCAGTTGAAACGATGGATGCATCACGTAATTACTGTTCATTCACTTGCCGATACGTTCAAGAATGTCGGGATTCGCTCCCTGATAGCTGCATAGCCGAATATATAAATAATCTGATGAGTTAAAGCAATATTACAAACATATCAATTGGTTTTTACATCAGTTACGTAAAAGCAAACAATTAAAAGTTATTTTCCGAATTTTGTTTTACGTTTAAGTTGCTGATAAGTGAAGGAAATCTTTTGGATCTCCTTTCCATTTGAAAGCGGACAGAAATTTAAATGAGTCATTCCCAGATATCTGGTGTGGTAAGGCTTAGATAGAGCTCTGCTCCGGAGCCAAATCGCGTAAATAAGTATTCACAAACTCTGCTTATTTTTCTTGTTCTATTTAAAATGTACAAATCGACTAAACGAATGTTGCAGTTTTGATGTTTTGCAGTTACTAATAAATTTTCACTAAAACGTCTCTATCACATTTCTTTTTCTTTTCTTGATAACGGATTAATTACGGGTTTATTTCAAGTATATATTTGTTTAACATTAAATTTAATTGTTATGCAGCTCAGTTTGTATTTCGAATTAATTGGGTACGTGCTTGATAAGAGTACATGTAAGTTGTTGGGGAAAATATCGAAAATATATTTTCAGATTTTTGAATTCAAATTATGCAAATCATTCATATTGAAAATATTTAGACATTATCAGTACCCATGATCGTTCACGTACGTCATTACGTCATTAATAATTGAAAACGTACAAATGTACATCCACAGCATCTTCAAGTAACATCCGCGCTCAAGCTAAAAAAACAAAAACAAGAAACAATTTAAAACAGTGGCGTATGGCTGGAGATTCTCAAATGTGTAGATTAAGATAAGGCATTAGGCAATACATTTGCATTCTGTATGGTTTAGCTGTATTTTGTTATTAAAATTTTTGTGTATATGCCACAAAATAAGCTGAAAACTGCCCTCCTTGACCCTGAAAGACCTTGGTTATCTGAAATCTTCAACTAAGAGAAATATGTACAAGCGCAGTATCGTAGAACACATCTCAAATAAGATCAAAGAGCAGAAGAAATTAGGCACACGAGAATAAATACACATTTATGTTCTTTTAAATAAATAATATTTTTATACTCGCATACAGTTGTTTTTCTGAAAAGGTGCGGAACTACGATAACAATTTGTTTTGTTTTTATGTTATTCAAATTTACAAAACCACCTCCGGTTTTTTATTGTTTCAAAACAAGCCTAACAAAAATTATACAATGGGGGTATTCGCACCGTTGTTCACACATGCAGCGATTAGCAAAAATCCGGAAAAAATTAATCTCCTAATCCATTCACATATAGCAGATTAACTGCAAAATTGTCAATCACCTGAATCACCTGTCAGGACTGTTTTAAAAGGCTTCTCTTTTTCATAGAAATTGGTTTGATGGAATATTTTAGTGTTTTTAGTTTGTTAATTTATTATTAACGATGTGCGGAAAAGTTAAAGAGAAGCAGTCGTTAATTTAAGTGCGCAATTTCCTACTAGTAATAGACAGTGGGAGGAAATCCGTAAACGACGTCCACTGAGGTTGCAAAAAATTATAGCTGCAAACACATGCGACATTCGAAATAACATTTTATAATGAGCAATAGCAGGCTAATGCGAATGGGTCTGGTGGTGAACGAGGATACGACGAAGTATCTCCTGTCATCAAGCAAACAGTCGGCGCACTCGCGTATCGGCACCCATGTCACTGTTGACAGTTATGATTTCGAGGTTGTAAAAGACTTCGTATATTTATGAACCAGCATCAACACCGATAACAATGTCAGCCTTGAAATCTAACGTAGAATCTCTCTTGCCAACAAGTGCCACTTTGGACTAAGTAGGCAAATGAGTAGTAAAGTCTTCTCGACGAACAAAACTAACACTCTACAAGGCTCTCATCATGCCCGTCCTAACGTATGGCGCAGAAGCCTGCACGATGACATCATCCGATGAAGCGACATTTCCGAGTGTTTGAGAGAAAGATTCTGCGGAAGATTTTTGGACCGTTGCACGTTGGCAACGGTGAATATCGCAGGAGATGGAATGATGAACTGTATGAGATTTACGACGACATATGTAGATGCAGTGCAGCGAATGAAGATCCAGCGGCTACGTTGGCAGGGTCATGTCGAAAGTATTCGATGCGGTACCAGTTGGTGGTAACAGAGGAAGAGACCTTCCTCCCTTGCGTTGGAAAGATCAGGTGGAGAAGGACTTGACTTCACTTGCTGTTTCCAACTGCCGCCGGTTAGCATGAGAAAGAAACGACTGGCGCGCTTTGTTAAACTCAGCCAAAATCGCGTAAGCGGTTATCGCAGAATAGCAGGCTAAAGCGTCTATGGAGCCACGCACATTACAAAAATGTTATTCGAATTTTTTCTACAAACCTCCTTTCTTTGCCGGCGTCCATTTTATTTAGTTTTTACGTTGGCGTTTCTCCTTACATCCGTAATAATAATTATTGATAACACAGAAAACACAGGGTTGCTCCGAAAAAGGTATATTTATAATATAAAATTATTTTATGATCTCGGATTTCGGGAGTGAAATTTTGTACGGATAATCTCGCTTTTTAATTACGCTATTATAAGTCTGAACTCAAAACTAAGTTTTTTCTTATCTTAAAGATCTCGTTGCAGTTTTAGAGAAAAGAATAAGCAGATGAAGGGAATGTCAACTCTAAACAACTGATGAAATACTGAGTTGCTGTCTGGTTGCTGTACAACCTTAGTACCCATTTCAGAGGGAAACATTTGGAAGGGAAACATTTTGTTCCGCGGAGAAGGACAGCCGCCGAAGAGAAAAGGGAATTTGTCTCTCGTACTGGCGACACGCTTTGCGCTTCTTATTCGTATTTCTAATCTTAAAGCAATTTTTACAGCTGCTTCATTTGTTTTCTTCTTTTGTGGGAGAAAGGTCTGAGTTATGTGTTGGTTTTCAATCAAAAGGTAGATATCGACGATGCCAAACATCCGAACGCTGCTTAGGAAATGCAGGATTATTTTTGCTAAAAGTTATGGGGCATGTAAATGTTGAATCCTAATTTTCCCCCCATTTCTAGATACTCAAGTTAATTTTAAGTTAATTATTTATATATGAAGTATTTTTAATTTAATTTTTTCTTATTCACATTTATACATATATGTAAATAAAAAAACAACAAATTATTTATTATTTAACCTCATTGAAATATTTAAAAAACTGTTGACGAACGTTCTCCGCTTTACATGTTAGCGGGCTGTAGAGTATATCCGAACCAGAAGATGATGAAGTAGTAAACGTCAAAATGTTGCCGAAAACAATTTTGCCCGTGTGATCGCGAATGAAACATGAAAAGAGAATTCCCAGTGTCTCCCTTCCAGATGTTTCCGTGTGTAAATCCTGTGTAAGTCGGCACTTATCAGACGTGAATACTTAGAAAGTATTCTCTAATGCTAATTGTAACTTTACTGAGCTTAATCTGCTCTGAAATTCACATGAAGTATTTTTACAGTTAAATTGAATGGTCGCATAAAATTCATGTATAATCGTACATACTGGAAAAAGTGTACGGTTATATTTTTCTAAGTTAGTATACCAGTACAGCGTCACAGATTATTCATAATTACAAGATTATGTTCCTCTAGTTATGGGTTTTCATTTTAATTGGGGTTTCATTGAATATACAAATAAAAAATTACAAGAAAAACATAGTTTGATGATAATTTATGACACCAACTGCTCCATTTACTCCACATTTACACTGTTCATCCATCATTCGCGACTTAACATTTATTATTTTCGCGGCATCATTTTTCCACAATTTTCCCATGTGGGCACTTGCCGTTGTAATATTAAAAATAATTTTCAAAATTGCTTGCCATGGGGATTTCAAAAGTACATTCACACTGTTGTAGTTAATCTGCCAGTTTCAGCCTTATAACACTATGTCCAAATCTAAGAACAATTAACTGTTGCTAATTTATTCTGAAAAATTTTGTGAGTCGAACTTAATTTCAAATATATTTAAAAATTCTGCCTTCTGTATGTTTGTGTTCATAATAGACTTAAAGGCGAACTGATAATTAAAGTGCAAATTTACTTATATGGAAAGTATATAAACGAGAGCAAGTGAAGCGTTGTGTTTCAGTATGTTTTGGAACTAACACAGAGTAAGTTCATTTTAGAGAAAAGTTGTGATTTAAAACAAAAATCATTATGAAAAAAAAGTAAAAGCAAATATGTGAGACAAAATAAATGGAATGGAACTGGGAATGGGGCGATGATTGAATGGTCCTCAGCTTTACCAACATCATAATGCAGATGCGACGATTTATGATTTTTAATAAATTAAATTTTAAATTTTTTGAAAAAGTAGGCAAACAATAGACGGAAATTAGAACTAAAAACTCTGCTTGTGTAAATTAAACAAAATAACTTAAATTTTGCTTCATATTCATTTACAAAAGCGCATAGTGTTCAAAATTTTGGTGTTCAAAAAAATGTTATGTTCTACTGGATTGAAATCCTAATAGAGTCAATCCGATTGCTATCTCATTCAGTATTTGTTGCGAACTTCTAAGAATTCGAATTACAATTAAAATATAATAATATATGTGTATAATAATTATTTTTTTAATGGACTGAAAACTAAAAAGTATTAATAGAAATCACGCTGTTGATAAGAGTTCAATGGACAACTATGAAACAGTTATCAACTGTGAGTAAAAATGTGATTACTTGAATGCGTATACAGTTCGTAGATTCCATATTCGTTGTGTCCAAAGTTATATTAGAGATATACTAAGAAATAGTGAATGAAAATAGAACTATTCGTTGTTGAATATAAGGCAAGTCAATAAAACTTGGAAACAAGCACATTTTTTGTTAATTATAAAAAACCCTCATTTTGGGATTAGCGTACGCAAAGTAGGGTATGTTGAAAAAGAAAAGTGACACATCGTTTTGAGAAGAATATCATAGGGGCTACTGGAAAAATTTTGATTACAATTTATGGAAATCAGAAAGTTAAATCAAGCGTTGGAGGAAGTTAATATTACAGAATTTCGATATGGAAGAAGTAGGTAAACTTTGGATGCTACGGAATGTGACTGCGTGATACATTATGTCCAGCATTTTTGAATTTTCCATTTTTCTCATGTCACTTATATCATTTTCAATTCTCAATGTAAGTAAATTATAAGCTGATCATGGAGCTTGCAAATATTTATATATTTGTATCTCTCTAAATTGTCAAACTTGTTTCTTTTACCTTTGTTGATGGCTAGAGACTTTAACAATTTGTATTTGACATTCTTGAGATAAAAGACATGCCATTGTTGTTTTTGCTCTACTAATGCTACCTTATAGATATGCCCAAGGCGAGCATTCGAGCAACAACAACATTTTTTATATTAGAACTGTCAAGGGAAAGAGAATAGAAGAATGGGATGAAAGATAAATAGATAAAATTAGTTTCTCGCTTATTCAGAACACAGCAATAACTTTCCGTCATACCGTTTTAGTGACATTTTAAAATTAAAGGCGAGTTGAAGAACAATCAATCAACTACTCTAGTTCCACCACCTTCTACAGGTACGCCTTGGATGTGCCTTTGTTTCTTGTTCGTTTAATATAATATTTTAAATATTTTTCTCTCTGAGAGGGATCAGTTGACAATTCACCAAAAATTTCCCTGCTGGATAATATTTACCAGCCGCACTCTATTGACACTCAATAGAGATATTCCTTATTTTGGAGATAAATTAAACACTAATTTTGTTTTGAATAAATATTTGTATTTAAAGTGTATAAAAAAAAGTGAAGTAAGTGCACGACATTTATTTTTTAAATTTTCAATCCAAAAATTCAAGGTCGAAATTTAGAGTTAATTAATTTTTTAGAAGGGATTTTATTTGAAAAAAAAAAATTAACTCCTGTTGAAATAATTATTATTTACTATCTTACAGTACTAACATTCATATGTACACATGTGAAGCAAGTGGGTTTTAATACCACAGGTACGAAAAAACACAAACGGGTAATGTTTGTTTATTTGCATGGTGTCAAAAAAGCGTACATTAAATACTTATTTCACTTTGTTTGAGTCAAAGAAAATTAAAGGCGAGATAGGTTAATTTTTCACAGGGATTTTTTTTATTTAATTTCTATTCGATATTTAATAGCAGAAAGAAGAGTCTTTATAAATAAACTTTTATTGTAGATTTTCAACGGGACTTGTAGCACTAATTTTATATCGGTTTATCTATCTAGATTCCCTGAGTAATCGACTTTCAAAATGAGCCACAAAATTTTTCATCATCTGCAGCGCATTGCTTAGCAATTTTTGTTATTTTTTTTTTCTTGAAAAGAAAGTTGACAAAAGTATACGCCGACGAAAAGCACGAATAAAAACAAAGTGGATGAATGAGTTTATATAGCCACCACCATCGAAACAGCAATATATTTCTTATAACCTCCACCGGCGAGACCGCCGTCCACAGCAACGCATCGTTAGACATCGACACTCGCAAGAGGAGCGATAACGAACACAGTTGCCGTCGTCGCCGCCGCTCCTGCTGGTGTA
The DNA here is from genome assembly GCA_037575425.1 of Anastrepha fraterculus. Lineage (NCBI taxonomy): Eukaryota > Metazoa > Arthropoda > Insecta > Diptera > Tephritidae > Anastrepha > Anastrepha fraterculus. The sequence goes on from JAYXIM010003281.1 coordinate 42,434, forward strand.
GATTTGGTGTACTATTCGTTGTATAAATTCTGAGAGTACCGGATTGGTTTCGCTCTTTTTCTACCCAACCGTCGAGAAGTGTGGACGTGTTTCTGCTTCTGGCCGAATTTTTCGCATTTTGTGTTGAGAATTGTGTGTGTGCTCAACTAACTAAAAGTAAGCAGCTAGTCAGTCACAATCAAAGGTTCAATTGAAAATACAAAAAAAAATATATAGAAAACAGCCAAGTGATTTTACGGGTGCCAACATAGTGTGCATTTGGGAATCTCCACGGCGAATTCACGCAAAATATTGTGTTACATAAATAAATACGGAGGACAGCAGTTTGTGATCTACAAATTACTTTTTCAAACGCTTTGTGCAAAATTGACATCCGCATTTGGTGCTGGTACTGGTACTGATTCTGCTGTCGCTGCCGCCAACTTCATTCCGCTACAAAAATATTTCTTCCCTTGTGAAAAATCAATTAGCTTCTCACTGCTTTTTACAGCTGCTACAACAACACGAACTACATCATTTGTTAATCTTCAACAGCATTTCCAATTATACAATCGTTATACGCAACTAAAAAACTACAAGATGCCACAATCATCAGCTGCTGCAACAAACGGCCACGCTAATGGCTGCAATGGAAGGATAACCGATTCCTATGATATGGAAGATGGACAGACATTCCTCTTTACTTCTGAATCAGTCGGCGAGGGACATCCCGGTAAGTGTCAATTCGTTAATTTAATATACTTTATATAATTAATGTATATGTGCTCGTATATTTAAGATGCATTGTGTGTGTAAAAGTATTTGGTTTTTGTGTATGCAGTCTACCCTCGAGAAAAGTGACGGCCTGCGCGGCGCTGGCTGGCAATGAATACCTACGAATACCTCGCTATCTACATGCGAATCGTAGTGATCAGTCTGGCTGCTTTGCATTATTGTAGGAAATACAGCCAAATAAATGCGGCATTTTAAAAAGTGACTACGGTGCTCGTCGGTACTACCTCACATGAAAACAAAATACTTCCGGCTACCTTAACGAAATACACGTTAAGAATTTTCCATAAATATCTACCAATTTTTCGCTATTCGACCTGACTTATTGCTCAAAAAGGTTTGCTTATTTTCTTCGTCGCTCACATGGAGCGCCGACAAAATGGCGGCGTTTCATTCTTCTCTAGAGACCGACCATGTATTCGCTATTTCTAACCGCTCAGCACGTTCTTTTATATGGTTCCTCAAATGTATACATTCCTCTAACTCTTGACTTGCCGAATAGACACTGCTGGGATACCTGCGGGTTTTGTGCTGGATCATAAGAGCACTCCATATGCTAACTTCATGACCAGCTCATTATTTGTCTCTTCCTAATACCTAAAATGACTGAACGAGCCTAATTTTATTGATATTTCAATAAAATGTGTCGCCGTTTGCTGATTTGTATATCGCTGTCGTTATGCTTTGCCGCGGGGAGAATTTTTATTTTCCCTTCTTTGATATATTTCGTATTCCCGAGAAACGCATGTTTCACATCGCACACAAACGCAAAGTGTGAACCAAAAAGAATATTCACATTTAGAGTGACCAGGTAACCGGTAGCGCTATGTACATTTGTCGGCTATATTTTTGTTACCTGCAAATTGGAGTTGGTGGCAATGGGTTGTGACACAGCTAAACAAATATCATTAGTTTTATATTATATCTTTGGTATTTGTTTACATCGTTTGCTGCAAAATAGCCATTACCATCATAATAATGAATGAATTAACATAATAATGCCTCTACCAACAGCTGGTCACACGAGTGGATGATGAAACTCAAGCGATAGCAAGTTTGTGTTATTCATGCGCACCATGTGCTTGCCTTACCTAAAGCCACTTTGATTGCCTCTCAGTGCTCTCTGGCACAACTTTGAATACCTTTAATGTGTATGCTTGTGTTTGTCGTTGGTGTATTTGTATTGCATTGGATGATATGCTAGTTCCCACAAGCATATGTAAATAGTGACTCACTCTCCCAACATCTGTTTGGCTCTGTGCTTGTGCTCGTATTATGCTCCTAAAACCCCCATCGATTGACTCTGCTTCCATTTTTTGTTGCGCTCACTCTCCGTCTCTTGTTTTTATTCCCACTTCTGTATTTTCGTTACCTCGTTGTTATGGATTCTGATTATATTTTGCAGCGCACATATACGCTGATCTTTAATCAGTAAAGTTGAATAAAACTAATAAAGTCTCTCAACGGCGCCATTAACCTGCACGTGCTAATGTATTTTCTAGATTTTTACGCTCTCCATATGCCAAGCTAAGCTTTGTAAATTTACTAAAAACCACGTGGTCGAAATCATCTCAACCGGAGCGCCAATGATTTCCTACAGTTTTAAATTGGATTGTTGCTGTGTTATGTTGTCAGTTTTTGATAGTATTTCTTGCTAAGCTATTTCCGATATTTTGATAATTCTGAGACTCAAAATTATGTAAATACTAAATATAAGGAAGTAAGCGCTGATAAGGGAATATGCGCCCAATCCAATACTGTTAAAAATGAGATGATCACGAGTGAATAAGGTTACCATAATTTTTGCCGTTTTTATATATATTTTCAAGTGTTATTTATTTTTTATTTTTACTTTATTGATCATTAATCTGATGCGCATTTTGTACTTTGAACTGGTATAAAGCACACTTTTAGGGTGAACTGGATTTATGCCTCAGCCGTATTTGACCTCAGCGGTTTGCGCTCAAAAGAAGGAGTTGAGACGTTTTGTTTTTACTATAAAAAACACTGAACGCTTATTTTAATTACTGATTATTAAGTGCGAATCGAGTTCTGAGAATGTGCCGAAAATTGCTTCAAAAGATGCTAGCCTCTGTATCAATGTATGTATGTATGTATGTGCATGCGTACTGAGATGCATTCTAGCAATATTTCTACACCGGCACATTTGTATTTTTTAAAACTATGTTCGAAAAATTTTAAATTTTAGCACATAAGTCGCAAATAAAATTTATTAAAAAAAAATTAACCCTTGTCGAAATAACTATTATTCACTATTCGTTCGTTTAGTATTGAGTTCGCCCCCCACAAATCTAATCCAATTGACTTCACTTCGCTCTTCATGGTAGTTTCCTCAAAATAAGCGCCCTTTAAAAAAACCTAACTTTTTTATAGAAAAAATATTAACGTGGAAATTTTTAATTTGTGATTTCAGCCACACTCCCTTGAGTTCTAATATTACGCCGCTTTGTTTATGTTATTATCAAAAAACGCTTGTCTCAACTTGTTTTTCAAAATCTGTTTCCGTGCATAAAAATGATAACGCAATTCTATGCTATCAGTTGCACCCTCGTTGGGTTCATTGTATCAGGAAAGGGTGGCATTACATTTCATGCCGTCATAGTAAAATTTTGTAAATCGATACCCTTTTATATACATACATACATATGTATGTACATCCGTGACACTTTTTCATTCAATAATATGCACAACAATCAATGCTTTCCATTTAATTTTTATTTTTATTGTTGTGTCTAGCGTCAAAGAAATGCAAACTCCCTCAAAAATATTGTAATACAATAAAATTTTGTCTTCTTTTTTTTGCATGCGCCTAAACTTTGTGTTATAAAAATTATATGAGCGCCTTACTTCGTAGCGATGGTGTCATATCACACACTTGTGTAGAGACTGCACGCGCCAACTTGATCCGCGGAGCATTATTCGAAACGTGTGCAAGGATCGCGCACATAAGTGCATGCGCCTCGATCTTATTCTGCATGGCTTGTGTGTGAATATCTAGTTGTCGCTCTTTTTTGCTTGCATTTGTCACATTTTTGCTGCATAGACAGTTTGGCATTGAATTTCGCTGGCTGAGCGTAAAATTTTATTTCGGCAAGTTTTTTGTTTTTTATTCTTTGACAATTTTCTAGCTAGCGATTGTTTATAATGTGATTGGGCGTGCGATGGTGGACAGGCGGCATTGATATTTTATATAAATATACATGTATTTGTGTGTATAAATGCAGCTACTACAAAATGTATTCGCTTTGAATTTTATGCAACACACAAAAGTTTGTCGCCTGGTTCGTTTTTTGTTTTTAGTTTGTTCTCACTTCTTGCCTTGATTTTCACTTTTCTATTTGCTTTGCTTGTTCCTCTGGCATCTCTATGTTTGTACCACGCGCATTTGTTGCTACCCGTTAGCAGATTTATTTCTATTATAGCACAAAAAAAAAAAAAAATTTAAAAAAACTAATTTCAGTATACATTTGTGTATACATACATACATACATATAAATTTGTTTGGATGAACATAAAGTTAACCAAAAACAAAAAAAACTTGAACACCAAAGGGATTTACCTTAGATAGGCTCTCTCTCTCTCTCTCTGGAACCATTTACACTTCAAAATTGCAAGCAACAGTAACTAAAAGGCTATATTATAACCGGAATGGCTCCGAATTCCCGATATCCGGCCAAGGACTGTCCCTTCAGCAGCATTCCCCGTATATGTATGGAAAATGTTTATGCTGCTACCACAACAACAAGGTTTTTTTTTTCAATAACTAGAAACAATTTAATTTGTAAAATTTATTTTATTCGCCAAAATATCAAAAGCAAAAACAACTCTTGCGAGAGCAAAAAAAAAATGCATTAAGAATAATACAATCACTAGTGTGTGGCTACCTTTAGTGCCCTTGGTGGGTAGCAGGACTGTTCATAGAACGTACTAAGTTTTTTGTAACATCGAGGAACATATTTCCCAAATATCTTGAAGCATCTCGAGACTAAATTTGAGATTGCTTTCAATGCTCAATTTTATGGAAATTGTCAATCGAGACAGCAAATTGAATGAATTTGGCAGTAGTCAGAGGCCCGAAAAAATTAAGATTTTCAATAATGCTGGTCAATTGGATTATTTTACAACAATAGCATTAATACAAAAATATAGCATTAATGCATCATATTTCGACTTGATTTTAGCAAAAAATAAAAAAGAAATTATTATTGTAAAAGTGATCGCTGTTTGTGTGGAGCCCGTTTCTCCAGAAGTCCCTTGCGGCGATCATCACAAATCCTTGGAGATTCATCTGAAATCAATGGGACAAGTGAAACTAGTTTTATTAATAGATAATCTTGTGCCTGATCGGAGCTTTTTTTTCAAAATTAACAATATGGCGGCCTAAGGAAATATTTTTCAGATTTTTAAGAAAAAAAACCGACAATTAATTGTTTAAAAGAATCGAAATTTTGAAAAAAAAATACTTCGATCAGGCATGTTTAGTTTTTCAAAAGCAGTATAACTTTTCTTGAAATCTACCAAGCGGCTTTTAAGTTCCAGTGATCACCAGTTCAAAAAACATAATTTTGAGAAAAACGCATTTAAAGTTAAATTAAAAGCTCCCGAGCGCCTGAGCCCCTTTGTTAATTGTGAAATAACTCCAAAAGTATTTGTCGGATCACTTCAAATTTTCACACAATGTTTTTAAGACATTGTACTTTAAGAAAATGCATACAAAAAACTCCAATTTTTTGAAAATTCTGACTATCATACATACATATATTATCAACTTCTGTGAAGCAATGAGCTGTCATTTTGCATGCTTGACAACCAATTGGTATTTGTTTTGTGACGCAACATTTTCCAGACTGTGCATTTGTCTTCTTTGCAAAAAGAATTCACCCAGAATCTGGACATCATTATTTCTTATTCATCGTATAATCATAATCAAATAATGCTTTCGATAACATAACATGGCAAGCATCACCATCGTTTGGCGCTACAGTTTCTTGTGAGATTTGACCTGCTGAACAGTAAACTTCCATGCTGCTCTCCGTTGCCGCTTTTTCCAGTCCTTTAGATTAAACTATTCCCGGCCTTTCACTTCATCTATCCACCTCGATCTTGGTCTTCCTTATGCTTTATTTGTGTATCCATTCAGCTCTAGAATTTTTCTTCGGGTTCTTGAACTGCCCAATCTCATAATGTTTTATTTTTATCTTTTTTTCTCAACGCCCATTTTTTAGTTCCACTGCCTTGCCCACATTTAAAATACTGCCATTAAGTGTCGAGATGTTGAGTTAATCTCATTTTTAATATTTACATGACGCCCCCATAATTTGGACCCCATGTACGCCCATAGGTGCTAAATGGGTTTAAGGTCTGTACGCTGTGAAGGTTGCGGCAGTACTTTTTTAAAGTTGTACAACAACCACTCTTTAATTATGACGGTGGAGTGTGTTGGGTCGATATCTTTCACTGGGGAGTAATCATCACTAATATCCAATTTTGCAGCAGATGGAGTCAACTTATTTTTTAAAATTTCTAGGTAGTCCAATTTGTTCCTTATTCCATCGATGAAAACTAGAGTACTCATATAGCCCTTTGTGCCTATTGCTTTGCACCCTGTTACTACTTCCTCACAGACCTCCTTTTATTATCTTTTTAATATGGCGCGTTCCTAAGGCAGGTGGGTCTACGTTACTTGAACGAGCCCTAAAATCTAGGGAATGTAAAAAATGTCGCACAGTTTGAGAATGGACTTCTGTAATGGCTGAAATTTGAGCAGAAGCTACATTTTGAGTTGTGACCCTTTTGTATTTAGGGTGCGATATGTTCTGCGTTCTCACTACCGTTGCCGCAGAACGCGCAGTCTGCTGCGTCCTCGTGGCCGAGACTTTGACGAAACTCTCTGTAGCATCCATGTCTCGTTAGGGACTATGTCAGGTAGTAATCTGTGTCACCATGTCTTCTCCAACCCATGCCTGCACGCTTCTGATAAGTTTATGCGTCCATCTCCCTTTTGTGGCTAGGTCCTAGCGATTTTGCCACTCATTTATGCTCCCTTCTCTTCCGCCGTTAGTTGCCTGTTTAGGCTTTGGCTTTGTTGAAGACTCTACCCAGTTCAGACGCCATTGTATCTGGTGGCATGATACCCGATGTGACACATACTGCTTCATATGACACTATCCTGAAAGCACAGGTAATTCTAAGGGCACTAAGTCTTAAAAATTATTGTATGTTTTTTTGTATCAGGGCTTTACCCCATATGGATGCTGCATACATAAGTATAGACTGAGTAACTTTAGCACATACGTGTGTATGTGTGTGTGCAATGTAACGCGGAAAATTTGACAGCTGCAAGAATAAAAAAGACTATTTAAACATATAAAACTCATATAACCACATAATTTATGTGTTTACGTATACGCATAATAAAGGGTGATCAATTTATGGGTGTCGGATTTTAAAATGAAATAAAACAACGAAAATTCAAATGGATTGGACAATCATAGAACCATTCCTGACATTTATTTTTAAAGATACTACCTTTCAAATGTTGCGCCGTAATTCGGCCATCTGTAAACACCAATTTTGAATGACTTGGAGGGCTTCGGTATTAATTGCTTGAGCTTGTAAAGCATAACACGAGTATAACCGGAGTTTTCAGAATTAAAAAAAAAAATTGTCAAAAATGACATGAAAATATTTGTTTCAATTATATTTATGGTATCACAAAATACAGAAATAATTAAATTAAATTAAATTGATGTGCGCTGTGACTAACTCAAGGCCAAGTGAGAATAGTGATCGACAACTTTCGAATTCATTTGGTTATAGAAACCCTAGAATGGAACATGTCAGTTGACTGCCACGGTTGTCAACCAATTCGACTAATTTTTTCCCACAAACGCTACAAGAGAGAGTGACGTCATTGTGACGTCAAATCGATAATTTCATTCGAGAACATACAACTAAAAATGTGTGCAAACAAAAAACTTAAAAAATATTTTCATTGTCTGAAATTGAAATTTCGGTTCTTAAATACTGTTTTTATTGCTCTAAATGTTCACTATAAACAAACAAACAATTCACGGACTAAGTATTTTCTTTAAGTTCTTCAACCAAGTGTGGGCAGCACATACATGTAAACATATTGAAATATACTTATATATATAAGACTACAACAATACCTATACAAATTTGAAACCTAAAATTTTACTATTCATTGCTTTTATTTTCTATTTTTAGATAAAATGTGTGATCAAATCAGTGACGCTATTTTGGATGCACACTTGAAGCAGGATCCCAACGCGAAAGTAGCGTGCGGTAATGATTTTTAATATTATATTTTTTAAGTTATTATGGTCTACAATAATTCTTGTGTTATGTCAAAACAGATGAAAAATATTTTTATTTTGTTTTTATTATTTTTATATATGTATATTTTTTTATATTTTTTATATATTTTTTTATATATTTTTTTATATGTTTTTTATATTTTTTTATATATTTTTTTATAGGTACATATATTAAAAATAATTTAAAATATTTTTAGTTAAAAATTAGTTAAACATTTTTTTAGTTAAATTTTTTTTTTTAATTTTTTATTTCTTTAGTTTTGTTTTTGTTTTTGTAAAAGAGTACACAGAGTTGTGAAATAGCGCCGTTATATTGGAAGCAATATTTTGTATTTCAGCTAATTGAGATAATTTTTGTGCGCATACTTCCAAGGCGAATCTATAGGGTGGGCCATGTAAAATTTGCTTTTTGAATCGGCTATAAAAAAAAAACTAATCAATATTTTTTCAAAATTTTTTTTATTTATTTTGAAGATTGAACATTGTCATTTATGAATGAAAAATAATATCGTTCAAATGACTGCCACGACTGGCTTTACAGTAGGCCATTCGATCAACCCAATTTTTAAGCACATTTTCGATTGTTTGGGCTCCAATTTCATGAATGGCAACTTCGATTTCGTGTTTTAAAGCTTCAATCATCTCTGGATGGTTCGCATAGCATTTGTCCTTAACGGCTCTCCACAAAAAATAGTCCAACGGGCTTAAATAACAGCTCCGAGGCGGCCAATTGATATCGGAATTTCCGCTGATTATTCGGTTTTCAAAACGGTAGCCAAAAGTTCGAGTGTAACTTTGGCAGTGTGACAAGTTGCACCGTCCTGTTGAACCAAATGTCGTCCATGTCATCCTCTTCAATTTTTGGAAACAAAAACTCGTTGAGCATGTCACGGTAACGCTCGCCATTTACTATAACCGCGGCTCCTCGCTCATTTTCGAAAAAAATGGCCCGATGATGCCGCCAGACCAAAAACCGCACCAAACAGCGACTCGTTATGGATGCATTTGCTTCTCTACAGTAACGTGTGGATTTTCTGAGCCCCAAATCCGACAATTTTGTTTATTGACGTAGCCACCGATGTGAAAATCAGAAAAGAAGAAGAAGACTCATCACTTTGGAAATAGGTTTTCAATATTTCCCAATTTTGTTCAAGCGTATAGCGTCCCATTTCGTAAATGTCAAACCTTTAAGTAAATTATGAACACATTTGACATGTGATTTGTGTTACCATTCTCAAAAAAATAGGTGGTTCAAAAAGCAAACGCTATATGGCCACCCTGTATTAGAGGTGGTGTTGGTAAATCAGCTGCTTTGTTTTATTTCTTTCGCTGTGTGCATGTGGCTGCCAGCTCAGAATGCAACAAAGCAAATTCATTACTTCTTTTCTAGTTTCCCAATACTTTGCTTTGACAATCAAACGTACAGAACATTGTTGTTGGTCTAGCGCCACCACCTTTAATGAATGCGTCTTGTATACTTGCATAGACAGAAATATTTCTATTCGCACACGAGCAAATTCGAATTTGAATTTCCCTTTTTATTTTCACAACAAAAATTCTTATCTTTAAAATACTCAATGAATTTAATTAATAATTCTGTAGTAACTATTAATTATAAAATATTACAAAAAGCGTACGTTGGCGCTAAAAAATTTGCCAGTCCAAAGTTACAGTTCGATTTGAGAGAAATGTCTATTTTGCATCGAAAATATTTCCAGCTGCAAGAATTAAATATTAATCACGCAAATATATGGCTCATTTACTTTACGATCAGCTGTTTTGTTTTCTTGCAAATTCTTACAAGTAAAAATGTATCCAGTAAAAACTTGGAACTTCCCCTCAAAATAAGATGTCGCTTTGCTCCCTCAATTTCCCCTACTTTGCAAGTTTTTTTTGACAACATAAAGATCAAAACTTGATAATTTGTCATCCATTTCATTTATTTGCTTTATGAACAGACCTATGAAAATTAAAAGTGATAAAAGAAGAGAGGAAAATTCAGAAAAAGCTGCACTTAGTGTGCTTTCCAGACACATTTCGTAGTGGTTTCAAAAGTGGATTTACTTTTTTATCTCCTTGTTTCACTCCTCTTAGGAGCATAAAGCCTCTACAAGGCTTCAATATTTAAATTCTTTGTATTTAGTTTTACCAACGCAAAATTTAATTTTTCTGAATTGCATAAGTTACAGGCAGCTGCTTTTGATCAGCTGTTTTTGTTGCACTGTTACACTCTCGATTTTTAGTTTCTCTTGCAACGTTTTGGCTTACGCGAAATATCAAACACTATCAGGCATGCACGGATGCTAAGTTTACCTATGGTGAGAAACAAAATTGTGAAAGGAACTTCGGCTGCAAGTCAAAGGGGAGTCGCCAGCCTAATTCGAAGTGTCATTGGCTGATTTTTTTCGTATATCACCAACACAATCTTAGTTTTTTCGTAAAAACACCGCTTTATGACCCCAGTTACCTTAGCCTCTCAGCTGATTTTGTCAAACTCGCTGAGAGCCGCATAACGGTCTGTTCTTGGTCACACCTTTTCAATTTTTTCCACCAGGTCAGGTATGCGAGTTGACCTACTACTTGCAAAGAAGTAGAAATTGAGAGAGTAAAGAGCAAACAAATTTTGAGCGGAAGTTGCAAATGATGGATAATTTGATGAATAATTCGAAATTAAGTTGATGGTAATTTTGAAAGTAACACAGCAAGAATCAACGTCAGATTAGTTCAGGCACTAAAATCTTTCGGACTACAAGAATAGAAGGCCTAGTTGCTTATGTGTAAGCAGTAATCATGCAACATAGCTGGCAAAAAAGTGTTCTTATCAAGCGCAAGGGATTAAGTCCCATCTGCGCGATGCGAATTCAGTTTCAATAAGGAATCATTTTTTGTGATGCTCGTACCAACCTTCAGCGGCGTTTCACATTGCAAGTTGAGTAAATATACTTTCAATTCAACCACTACAATATGAAAAACTCATATCAAAAGCTTAGCCCCTTATGTCTGTTTTATTATAATAATAATTCCAGTGGAGTTAATTCCTTAAAGGGGGTTTAGGCCATTTTTTCCCTCCTATTTGGGGGGTTTCACAAATGCAGGAATTTTAAGTTTTATAAATTCAATGTCGAATTTCAATCGAATGCGGGCGCTCTTCTCTGCACGCCACGCACACACACACACTCGGCTACAGCGGTCGCGTATTTACTATGTTTACTTTTTTAGCATTTCCAGTCATCTGATATCGCAGATTAGTAAACAAATAAATCCGCCATAAAGCCAACTGTGTGGCAAGCGCACAACAGACATTAATACAATGGCACTGAAGTACGCTGCCTTTGCAATGCCCATCGCAAAACCATTTGGATGTTAGCAGTGTTTTTATGGTGGCGCAAAACGCGAAATTCACGCGTGCGCAAAGTTTCCCGGCGACAATGCGACAATAAACAAAATGCAGGTTAAACTTATTTTTACTTTTTATTTATGCGTCGCTCCGGCTATACATTGGGTTGCTAGTACTTAATTTGTAAAATGAGTAGTGGGAAATTAAACAAAGCTGAAAGGAGATGGCGCGGAATAAGGAGACCAAGAGTAAAGCGTTTGTAATTACACTGCTGCGCGAAGCCATTAACGTCTTGTAAATATTTACGGACGTGAATGTGAAACCTTTTTTAAAAATACGCGCTTAATAATTTTATTTATGAATTTAGGTAATTTGTATTTATGGATTTATGGGCTTATGTAATTTGTATTTATGGATTTATCTAATTGTATTTATGTATTTATTTATGAATTTCTCATGCCTGTGAATTCACTGATTTTAATTCCATTTCATTGTGAATGTTTGCAGAAACGGTTGCCAAGACAGGTATGATTTTGCTATGTGGCGAAATTACATCGCAGGCTGTGGTCGATTATCAAAAGGTCGTGCGGGACACAGTCAAACACATTGGCTATGATGACTCATCGAAAGGTAAGCCAATTTTTCAGTTAAAGGAAGACTCCCAGTTGCCCTTGGCTTAATGAAATCTTAAAATTTCCAAACCAAAAAAAAATTGGTTATTATTATCAAAAAAAAAAACAAAAACAAATTTTAATTAAACGAAAATCCCTTCATTGTAAAATTGTCAAGGTTTCGATTGGAAAACATGCAATTTGCTAGTTGCGATCGAGCAACAATCGCCCGATATTGCCAATGGTGTGCATGTCGATCGCGACGAAGAAGATGTAGGCGCTGGTGATCAGGTATTGGAAATTAACCAATTTTTCTACAAAAAAAATCGGAATTTGTTTTATTGTTGTTTAACTGGCTGGCCTATCATACATACTGCCCATTACAATAAATGACAAGAAGTAGAAAGAGAGAGAGAGCGAGAATAATAAATACTAAACAGTTAGTTATTAAAAAAAAAAATAATATTCGAAAAAAATTAGAACTACAACTGAGAATAATGCATGTTCAAGAGTAAAAAAAAAGTATAGAAAAACAATTTTAGAAAGTAATTAAAAATTTGTACCACATTTTATAAAGCCAGTTCAGTGAGCGTAGTTTCTCAAAGTGTCCTTTATGGTCCTGCAAATTCGTTCATCATTCTTCACTGAATTTACAATAAAATGAAACAAAGCGGCGCATGTCTACTGCTCATCTTAATTAGCAGGAAAGCGTTTTGCTTTCATCTGGGTTAATGTTGTGTTGTCCAACTCGCTGGGAAATTCCATTCAAATCACCTTATTATTAATATAAAAACCATATATTATATTTCTATGCTATTAAGTATTTATAGATAAGTATCAGGCGTTGATTCAATAAGTCAGGATTTTTCATAGTTTATTTAATATTTGTAAACAACATTTAATTAAAAGAAGACTAAAACGTGCATAAATAATCGATTGAAATTTCTATTAGAACCAATGCACAGTGAACAGGTATTGACAGTAGAGCAAACCACAACTAGAGCAATGCTTTTTGTTCGTGTTTTTGACCCCTGCAATGTCTAAATCTGGTGGCCGCCGTAGCCGAATGGGTAGGTGCGTGAGCACCATTCGGAATTCACAGAGAGGTCGTTGGTTCGAATCTCGGTGAAAGCAAAATTAATAAAAACATTTTTCTAATAGCGGTCGCCCCTCGGCAGGCAATGGCAAACCTCCGAGTGTATTTCTGCCATGAAAAAGCTCCTCATAAAAATATCTGCCGTTCGGAGTCGGCTTGAAACTGTAGGTCCCTCCATTTGTGGAACAACATCAACACACGCACACCACAAATAGGAGGAGGAGCTCGGCCAAACACCTAACAGAAGTGTACGCGCTAATTATTTATTTTTTTTTTTTTTTTTAATGTCTAAATCTATAAAAAAAGATTACAGATTAAAAAATTAAATTACACTAAACTAATTTAAAGAAAATTTTATAATTTAAATTCGAAATAAATTGAAAAAAAAAACCAAAAAATATATCAGATGCTTTACTGCTACCAACTGTTCGGTGTGCCTTGATTAATGGGAGGTTCTAGTCCAAAGACCTGAAAATACGCCTAATTTCATGATTTTTTTACGTATTTTTTTTAACTTTTGTGGTATTTATTTGTCTATATTTTAAAAAGTTTACAAACATTTTTCGAGTAAAAATAATACAAAATGTCAGCTCCAGCCCTCATTGACGACGGTCGTGCGCGGCGGTGGACAGTGTGCGTGAGGCTCTCTACAGCCCTGCCAAACGAACTGAAACGAAAAAACCAGAAAAAATATTAAGGCAGATGAAATTTGGAGCGCCTTATGAATTTACGATTTAAAAAAAAAACCCTTTTAAAAAAAAAAAAATTGGGGACCCTTTGAAAAAAAACACCTTTTTTGCCTCTTTTTAATTGTTTTAACGTTAAAAAAACCAATACTAAACATTTTTTCTTGACAAAACACGATTCGTGAAGGCCCACTATATTGTATAAGCTTTAATTTGAGCCGCTAAACGTCGAAATCGGTGTAGTCGTTGAAGCGGAATCACGCCCCGCGCGCAAAAAAAAGATGTTTCGAGAAAAAAACGCATTTAAAGCGGCTTCGAGCGCGCGCTTCTACCCGGTTTTCGGCCGAAGCGCGCTATAACTCGTAAGTTCAGTTAGATAGGGAAATATCTTTTGCATGCACATTTTTACGACCTTAAGAATGAAAATAAAGCAACTCAAAATATAAGTTTTTTTTGGTTAATTTTGACTAGAACCTTCTCCCTTACACCAAAGGAGGTAGCAGTAGACCAGCTGATTTCTTTGTTTCTTTCGCTGTATACATTCGGTTGTCATTTGTAATTTGAAAAGTGAATCTATTAAAAGCGGTAGGAGTAAATCAGCTTGTTTTGTTTTTTTTTTTATTTCGCCGTGCCCATACAGCTGTCAACTCAGAAGGAAACAAGGCGAATTCATTATTTGTTTTCTACTTTGCCAATACTTTGATTTGACAATCAAACGTGCAAAACATTGTTGTTGGTCTAGTGCCAGCACCTTTAATGAATGCGCTTTGCAAATTTCGTAATTAATTTAAATTCAAACGGCTTTTTATAAATAAATAAAAATGTCAGAAAGTGCGCAATTTATTTTAAAAATGGATCCTTTTTTTCTATTTTGCCTTCACAATTAAATCACTTCTTTGTTTTCTACTTTGACGTAACATTCTCATGTTCAAAAAGTTGTTGTTGGTCTAGTGCCATCATCTGTAATGAATTCGCCTTGGCTAGAACCAAGTATTTGAGCGCTGATAGTAAAAACAAGTTAAGTCAACTTGGGAACTTTTTTAAAAAAGGTTCGCAGGCCTTCTTTGGCTTTAAAAGCAAATATTGTTCGTTTAATAAAGCAAAATTTTTCATAGGAAAATTAATTAAAATTGATATTGATATGAATGATTAATAGTTTAAATAAAAAATATTAAGAATTTTTTTTCATCGACTTTTGGGTAAAATTTTCTCTAGAATTCTTAAGCTGCAGCTCAATGCATTGCTTGAAATTTGTTTTTCTTTATAAGCCTGACTAAAGGTGCCAATTAATACATTCAGATTAGAATTTAGGTATACTTTGACGATTGTGTGCTGATTTTCTAACACTTTCCGCGTACATTTGCTGAAAAATTTTGCACCATTGCACTACTGCAGCACTCATAGAAAATGTCGTTTATAGTATCCATAGTAAGATAAGCTTTTTCATATTATTATAAGCAAGCATCCGCGTTTAATTGGTCCTTTGAATTAGTTGAGGATCGTATGCCTCATGTCACCCATATTATGGTCGTCATTGGAATCCAAGCACCACTCATTACGAAGAGCTTCACCTACCGCAAGTATCACCTCTGGCGACATTTGTTTGAGCCCGAGCC
Source organism: Anastrepha fraterculus (assembly GCA_037575425.1). Taxonomy (NCBI): domain Eukaryota; kingdom Metazoa; phylum Arthropoda; class Insecta; order Diptera; family Tephritidae; genus Anastrepha; species Anastrepha fraterculus. Next base: position 57,912 of record JAYXIM010003281.1, read on the forward strand.
GCCTGCCAGAGACGAGATCCACACACAACTGCAACTACTGGACCGGACAGGCAGACATAATACAACAACCTAAAACAACAGTCACCGGGAGATACTCACCACCTTCCTAAACTCGCTCCTCCGAATACCGTTATCGGAGTCTATATTCTGGCAGGTTAACCTATTCTTGTCCAAAATCGACTTCGACATACTTAACACTTTATCGACCGGTAGCCTATTTTTCGGCTTTTCGATTGCTTACGCTCATCGACCGGTAGCCTATTAATCGGCTTTTGGTTATCGACGGTTTTTGTCAGTGGGTTGCTCTTTTTATAACTACGCAGCGCCAACGTCGTTAATTATTTGCAGCATCCTCTCCAATTTTTTATCAATTATAATAGTTTTTTACCGTTTCTAATGGATAAAGAAAGTGCAGATGAAGAGTTTTGCTTAGACGCTCAAATAACCACCAAAATACTTCAGAGCCTACAAAAAGAGCACCAAAATCAGATCATCCTCATTAAATAGATATTAACAAATTTAATTACTGTTACCTTGAATTTATTTCATGAATGTAAGTGAATCAGGCAACAAATTGTATAAAACAAATACAAAATAAAGTATAAATATCAATAAAATTCCATTACTTTAAAACAAAAGGAATAAGCACAACACAATGCATAGTGAAAATTTAGCCGGTACTTACTGAGTGGCAGCCTCAACCACAACCGGTCGATAAAGTGTTAATATATGTTCGGCTTGTGAACGTTGCTAACCACCTATTCACAAGCCCTCTCAGACCCACTCACCTAACAACCCTCTTCCTGTGCACAAAACCTGTCGAGATAGCACGCATCCTGGGCCTACCGTTAGCTAAGTTATATGATGACGATCGGTAACCACATCCCACTGTTAGTGCTTGTTGAACTGTTACAACAACAACAATGCGCTTTATTGTAAAAATATATTGTCACCTAAAACTATTTTGTAAGCAATAGGAAATCCACGGCCGTGGCGCTATTTTTCGGGGGTATTTTACGTACAACACAGCTGATTTATTATGAACTCAATCGTAATTATTACATTCTGAATAAATTTTTAATAAAATAAAAGCGGGAAGAATCCTTATAAAGTTATTTTTGTGTTCCTCATTTATGTTTAAAATCTTCGCCTAATTTAAGTATAGTTAAAAAATATTAAAAAAATCATCATTTATAAAACCACTATTTCTATTTTGTGTGCATTTCTCTCTTTTCGTTTCAAAAAACAAAAACCCAAAAAAAAAAACAAAAATCGAAAATTAATGTCAAAAAAAAAAAAAACTCATTAAAACTAATCCCAGGCTTCGACTATAAGACGTGCAACGTTTTGTTAGCATTGGACCAACAATCGCCGGAAATCGCTGCTGGAGTACATATAAATCGCGCCGACGAAGAAATCGGTGCCGGAGATCAGGTGTGCACGTGTAAACGACTCATTTCAATGCGTTTCTTCTGTTGCTTATGATTTACTTTGTTTCTATTGTATTTTAACAAAAGTAGTAATCGAGAGTGTTTGAAAATGATTTTCCTACATGTAAATTTTTATAAATAATTTTGCTAAAAAATGATCGAAATTGTAGTGCATAGTTCCATATTTAATGCGGCGCCATCAGACAAGTTTTTTTTACGCGCAAAAGCATACACATACACACACATACTCTCACGGAATTTGGAGAAGTAGTTTGATTTCGCATACATACATACGCTAGCGGGGTTGGTTGTTTGGCTGCAAAACCACTTTGGAATATTTTTGTACTAAAATTTTATGATATTCTTACATGCATACATTCGTATACGCTAACAGTCGTGACAACTTGCCTCTTCTGCACACGCACACATACACATGAAAATATTTAATCTGGCATTGGTGCACGGACACTCTGTTTGTTTTAATTTAAAAAAATCGTAAATTTCGCAAATCATTTAGAAGTTTTGATTATTTAATTATTTTGTGTAACGGATCTAAAAAAAAAATTGAAAAAAAATTGAAAAAAAATTCTGCGTATTGGGCCAAATTTTTAGTCTTAGTGAAAGTTTTCGAATCTCTGACTTCTTGTATAGCCTCATAGTTCATTAATTCATTGAAAAATTATGCTTTGCTTTGTTTCTTTGCTTCCTTATTTAGTTACTAACACCGAAATTATTTATTGTATTTTGCTTTCTCTAATTATTTGTTACTTTCTATGCGTTTCCTTGCATGTTCACTTGTAGTTGGTTGTTGTTGTTACATATAAAATTTATATAAAATGTTTACTGATGTTGAATTGTACATTTGCAGGGCATTATGTTCGGCTATGCCACCGATGAGACCGAAGAATGCATGCCATTGACTGTCGTTTTGGCACACAAATTGAATGAGAAACTGGCTGAACTACGTCGCTCTGGCGAATTCAGTTGGGCGCGTCCCGATTCAAAGACACAGGTGCGTAACGCTATTTACGAATTTTATTTATTGTATTTACCAATACACCTACATCTACATATACGAGTATGTGCACACTAAGCACCAGTGCAAATTCAACTCTGCTAAACTCAGTTTGAATGCGAAGTCAAATTTAGTTTAGAATTCACCACAGTTCAACTGCCACTGAAAACTGGTCCTAAAGTAACCATAATTGGTGTGGAGGGGAAAATATATAAATTTGTTGCATTACAAAATATGAAATTTTAAGCCAATCGGAGAAGAATCGGAAAACTTCTGACTAAATTTTAAGGTGATTGGAAAATATTTTGAAATTCTGACTGGAGTCTAAAGTTTGAAAAATCCTGAAAAATATATTTTACAAACTGCAGACTCAAGTCGCAAGCTGAAATTCTCTTCCGATTGACTGGACATTTCATATTTGATAGTTTTTTTGTTTTTTTTTTTGGGAAATCTCACAATTCCAAAACTTCTCGAAAAATATCTACTACTTTAGTG